>CM021104.1:500880826-501148687 GCA_007115665.2 Sequoiadendron giganteum | reverse complement strand
TGTGAACCTCAAAACTGTTGTCTAGCACCTCACTTATTTCTTGATTTAATTTATTAGTCCACCTATCCAAGATCTCTCCCTTACCCCTTACCTACATCAAATCGTCCACTTCTTTCTTACTAAGCAAAATTGGTGTCTTAATAGTGGCAACTTGTTGTGACCTTAGAGCAGAAACTCTCTTCAAGAAAGTATGCAATTGATCCAACTGAGCCTTAAGCTCATATTTCCTTTGTTTATCCTTCATCATTCTTGATTTGGTGGACAATGCTACCACATCAATTAAATTCATTTGTTGATCTCTGGTTGGTCTTCCCAAATTAACTGTGCCCAACTAATAATCAATCAATTGCATTTCTCCTACATCATTGTCCACTACCGGTATTGCACATTCAACAATGATTTCTCCCTTTTTAATAAGTCTAGTGGAATGTAGGATTTTTTCCTTCTTCTTGGGCCTTTCTTTCTCAATCTCCTCCATCATATTATTCCAATTGACAGGCTGTGAAGGTGGAACTGATCTCTTTTGAAGATCCAATTTCAACCAAGTGGGATAGCTTGGAGTAGTAGTTATTATAGTTGAAGAAGTAGCAGTAGTAGAGGGATTTGGCATATTTACTTTAGGTTGAGAATCAACCCTTTGTACCTCTTGTTGTTCTTGCTCCACATTTGTCTGTGCAAGCTTTTAAGACTCCTCCCTATCCTTCTGTTCCTATATTCTCTTGTTTTCTTCTTCCTTTTTAACCTTTTCTTCTCAAGTTCCTGATTTCTCTCTTCCTCCAATTCCTTAAGTCTATCTATATTTTCCTTTTTCTTTTGTACCTGCTTGGTCAGCTCCTCAGCATCTTTCTCATTTTCCACATATTCTACTTCCTCTTTCTTTTTATAGGCCTCTTTAGCAAGCTTCAATTTGGCCACAAGAACTTCTCTTTCCCTTCGTTGCTTTGCCTTTTCTTCCTCTAGATCATGAATTTTCTATATTAATTCCAACTTATCATTCTCTTCTTTGATCTTGAGCTCCTGCTCCTTTTGCCTTTGTTGCTTCTCTATTTCATCAGCCCTTAGCTTAGCTTACATTTGTTGTTGCTGAAGTAAGGCATCAACTTGTGCCTTACCATCAATTGCCTTTTGTTTCTCCATTGCTGCAGCATTTGCTTGATCATCCGAAGCTTTCTTCGCTTCCTCAAATAGTGCCCACTGATCCTCCTTTGTCAGCACATGTTCAGTATCCTCTTCTAGAGGCATATTTTCTTGTACACCCTTCTCTAATAAAGTCTCATCAGATGGATTTCCACCTCTACTCCTTTTCCCTTCAATGATTCAGTTGTATCATAAAGAGTTCCCTTAGGCATCTCTTCACTTTGCTGCTTTGTAAGTGGGACTTTAGTAGATGACTCACCTAAGGCTAGTGTTGAAGCCATGGGTCCTATTTGGACATCCTCCTCTTGTACATCTAGTTCATCTTGAGCTGATGGTTCAAGCTCAATCTCTTCAATATCAGGAGGGAAGAACTCCAAAGGCTCCTTGGGAGGCAACTTTCTCTTGATTCTTTTATATCCTTTCTCCTTCTTAGGAGCTGGTCCCTGAGGAGTTTTTGTTCTTAGAATAGCCCATTGAATTCTCCTATCCAGGACTGCTTGCCCTATCTTCTTGATGTCTATGGTTTCCTCACTATCCCAATCTACTGGATCCAAAATTTTGGTCCCATTGTTTAATGCTTCATATGATGGATCTAGTAGAACTCCATCATCTACCAATGTATCTGAAATATCATCCTTGATCCCAAACTCCACCATGAGTGAAATAGGTAACCTCTCATAATTTCTTTTCCTGAGGTCATACTCATCCTACATATCACTCCAAAAGTCCTCTAACAAGTTGAAATGCTTTTCAAAGACCAAAGCCAATAAAGCATTTATTTTCTTCTTGGGATCAAAGTGCTTCTAAGCAGTGTACAAACCTAGCTTCAAATGTATCAATTCACTAAAAACTACCTTAGCTCCCACAAGATGTGGGCAGCCGTATTCACCCAATTACATGGGAAACTTATGGTAACCAATTTTATGCTTTAACCCAAATAGGGTATTAACCCCCAGAGCCTGATAAACAAATTCCATCAGTACCACCTTGTTGCTGCGACACCTTGGTAGTAAGTGGGGATGACCCTCAAATCCAGCCAGCCTGAAGTATGTGAACTTGGGGTATTGAATGTACCAACATCCCCATTTTGTAATAAAGGCCATGGCTTCTTGACTCAATCTGTATCCAACATCTCCATTAAGTTGGTTAATGGCCACATATAGGAATGCATCATTAACCCTCCTAAATTGTTTTTCAGCAACCTGTAGAGATAGCTAATCATAGTGATTCCATACTTTAGTTTGCCCATCAGCTTCTCCCAATATTCCCACTCTGTTCAGACCTAGAAAGATACCTACTCTTGCTACTGCATAAACAACATAAGAAGTCATGAAAAAGCTTTTGGTTTCCCTAATTCTAATTAACTGATCATGAATGGTATCTGAAACAATCATTGGCCAATCAAACTGTTGGGTGCCATTAAAGATTGTCTGAATGAAGGGAAACATCCACTCCTTGAAATGAAATGCATCCCTCTTCCTAAAGGCTCTAGACAACATCATTATTAGGTCTGATACTTCCTTGTAAAATTTTGTTCTCTTTGGTTGATCATGGAGCTTGGTTAGAGACTTCTGCTTTGTTTTCAACCACTTCTTGTTCAAGTGAGCCTTTTTTGCCTCCTTTTGTTTGCCATATATCTCTAAAGCACCTGCCTCATTTAACTATACCAGGTTCTTTGGATCAGGGACACTAAACATGTGCTGAAACATTTGGGGAGTTAGATCAATTATCACATTGTCTTGTGAATCCATACATTTCACAAAACATGCTTTAAAATCTTACCTTTCATATATATATCGGAGGTGGAACCAGGCAGAAAACATTCTAAACAGTTTCCTTTTAACACACTGTCGGGATCGGGGTCAAAATAAACATTGAGATTATAGTAATAACAAGAGGGACCATAATCGAAACTGGAATGGCAACCAGAATTTGAATCGGAAAGAAAACTGATTTTGTTTCATGAAGATTTTCTAATTTCACATTCAATTCTGGTTCCGCTTCCACCTAGGTTATCATTTTTTTGAAAGCCTGCTTCTAACTATAAGTGGAGTCGGAGACGGGATGGAAAATGGAATTGATAATAATTATAAAACATGTTCAAAGTCTAAATCAATTCCGATCCCACTTCTTCCTATAATAACCATGATGTCATAAGTGATTTTAATAGTTCGATAAATAACTTCATGATTTAAGGACTAGGCTATACCAAAATGAAAGGGGGCTTAAAAATAACCTAATAAGACCATCCCCATATGACCGAGAGGTGACTGTACTATTTTGGGCATCATATTTAAATCATAAATGTGTCAAAAACCCTAAACCAAAAAAACTCGATTTCAAATACCTAGGGCACATATTTAACCCTATTCAAACTAAACAGCTCAATACGCAATAGGATTCCTAAGTAAAAATGACAATTTAGCAAACCCCACTCACTATAAAATAGCAATAAACCTATGCAGTTAAAAACTAGGGAATCATGATATGGTCATGATTAAAATGTGAAAATGATCGTGATGAAAAAAAATTGACAAGCAACAAAACCATAAAAGCAACACGAAAACAAGAAAGACAAACAAACAAAGAAAGAAAAACAAAAGATACGAACTCACTGAGCAACACGAATTCGCCCAAAGCCAAACAATCTGAAATGAATAAAAATGGAAAACGCAAAAATAAAAATGAAAGACAAGAATAGAAAACCCTACCTCGAACACCAATAAATATTTTAATTCCCTGAAGCAATCCGCGAACAACTGTCTATCTTTCAATCGACTCACTCGCACAAAAGCTCCACTGCAACTCTGGTTCACACTTCAATCTCTTAACAATAATGATAATAACTATGTGTTAATCCCTAATTAAGGTAAAACCTAGTAGTTACACATGTGTATGTCACCTGTAATTAATGCCACAAAGGTGGTAGAGCGGAGTCGGAACTGTAGAGGGAACTGGCACATCATTGCTGTGCGACTTCAGTAAAGTCAATGACAAAAATCGGTGGGAGCGGAATCGGGATGAGAAATGATTCATAAACTTGTCTAAATTTCCAACTTGGTTCCCATTCCGGTTTCGGTTCTGTCAACAAAGAATAAAGCAAAACATCACATCAAAATAAAACATAAATCCCAAAAAGAGAAAACTTAACATAAAAACCTAGTTTGAAACAAAAGACCAAAAAGTGGAGGCAGAGGCGAAACGGTATATGATTTTGAAACTTCAAATAAATTCGGACTTAACTTCCACTCCGGCCCCAAATCCAATAAAGACAAAACAAAAAAGGAAAAAGAAGACCGTCGGGATGGGGATCAGAACAAGTTTTGAAAGCAGTTTTTAAAACCCGATTCGGTTCCAGTTCCGGTTCCAACAGAAGAAACCAAAGAAAAACAAAGTGTTGGAAAAGCAAGACTCCAAATTTTTTTTGAAAAACAACCAAGGACAAAAATATAAAGGGGGACCCATTTTGACCAGGGCAAAAGATGGGGTGGTTATGCAAGGCATAACAAATGGCGACTCGGTGGGAAAAAATGGTTTACCCATTTTCAAGACACCCAAGAAAATTTCAGTCACCCAAAACTATTTGGCCTATGAAACGCATTAACTTGAATAACATCAAATATATATAGGATAAGTTTGAGCTAGAATCTTAGATGTATGTGCTCATGAGTTATTTCTGAATCTGAGTGTGTGCCTATATTGTGCATCATTCTTTATAAATAATTTCTCTGCTCCTAAACAACCATACCTAAGATTCAAGCTACATGAGTTGAGTCTTTTAACTATCATGCAATAAAATCCTTGGAATTGCTCTGCTGCCAGATAGGCGTCCATAGCCCTGACATAGATACCTCTAGTTCTCTCAAAGCATTTCTCTACTGCTAGCCAGGCGTCCATAGCCTCGATAGAGATACTTGATTACCCACTTGATATTGAGCTTGCCTTTTCTTTCTTTCTTTTCATTCTTTTTTTTTTTTTACTTCACTTGTGGAAATCCTTTATGCACCTTCCTTAATACTTAGATACAATGAATCTGAAATGTGGGTTGAGAACTACAATGGATTTCACAATAGTCTTGGAATCTTATTTTTCACTTGAATCAAAGGTAGAGCCACTCTAAAATAGATAGGCATTTACTCATGCAGATGTTTTATCTAATTTGGTGATAGATTTTTTATCATAATTCATGAGATATTCACAATGTATCTTCTATCCTTAAATAACTTTTCAAACCAACATTAGAATGATCATAAAACATAAGTTTCAAAATGAAATCCCTTTTCAAATGATGATGATGAAAATACCTAAACCAATTTCCCTCCTAGTACCAGTAGCATACTTTGAATAACAACCCCTTGTCTTGAGATGGACCAAAATAAAAATCTCCAATGAAACAAGACAAAACCAAAAAAAAAAGCAAGAACAAAAAGAAACAAAGAAAGAAAACAAACAAAAATAACAAAAAAAAAAGAAAAACCTAACTACAAAATAAAGACCTAATTACATATGATACAATATAATACATTCTTTTTAAAACATCAGACCTTTCATGCACCAAAATAGTGCTTGAGAAACTGACCATTAACTAGCAATGGAACAGGATCTCCTATTAAGGTACTCAAATGAAAAGCATTCTCGCCTAGTTTCTCAGCCACTTGGTAAGGACCTAACCAAAGTCTATCAAACTTTTGGTGATCTCCCTTCTTTTCTCTAGCTTTATCCCATAGCAATACAAGATCTAATATCCTAAAATCTTTTATCTTGGCTCTTTTGTCAAACCACCTTTTGACAACAGCCTAATGCTTAGAGAATTTTTGCAAAGCAGCATCCCTTTGCTCTTCCATGTTAAGAAAATTAAGTAATCTAACTTCGATCCTATCATCCTTGGAGTGAAATTCCTACATAAACGTAAGAACAGGTATTTGTAAATGGATCGAGAAGACTGGGTCTTGACCATAGACTAACTTACAAGGTGAATTTCCTAGAGCTACTTTGATTCGGGTTCGATCTGCCTATAGGGAAAATCTCAGATGGTTGTGCTAGTCCCTAGGATTATTCTCTAACAACTTCCTTATTACTTCCAACAAGTTTTTATTTGTGGACTCAACCACTCCATTTCCTTGAGGGTAATAATTGGAAGAATACTTCAAAACAATTTTATGTTCATATGCCCATGAAATAAATTCAGCAGAAGAAAAAGTGGGGCCATTATCACATACCAGAGAAAATGGAACTCCAAACCTAGTTGTGATGTTCTTATTCAAAAATTTGATCACCACCTCTGTGGTACTATTTTTGCAGGGCTGAGCCTCAGTCTAACATGTACAATAATCATTTGTAGTCAAGATGAACTTGTGTCCTGCAAAAGAATTAGGATTAATAACACCTACAAAATCCAAGGCCCATTGAGCAAACGGCCTTACCTCATATACTGGTTGCAAAGGAATTGCAAGATTTCTTTCCCTAGGTGTAGAAGTTTGGCATACATGACAAGTTCTGACATGTTGATGTGCATCCCAAAATACATAACACCAATAATAGCATGATCTAAGAATCTGATGAGCCAAAGCATTAGCAAACCCATGCCCTATTCCATGCCTCCCATAAAACTCTGAAATGGCATGCTTGGCCTCTTGCTGATCCAAACAGCGTAGGTAAATTCCTTGAAAATTATTTATGTAGATGCATCCCCCTTTAAGCATGTAGTGAGCACTCTTCATCCTCAATGCTCTCCTTTAAGTAGCATTCATTCCTTCTGGACATCTGTTATTAAGGAGGAAGAAATCAAGTATGTATACCAGGGATCCTTAGTAAATGATTGGACAGTGTACTGTTGACAGCTGATGTTTTTGTCCACTTCTTCCATTGCTTTTGACAAACCTTGCCCTCAAACGAGTTTCATCGGGTGAATGTCTAAGTCAAATTCTTGTAGAATTTCCATCCACTTTCTCCTTCACTCTCCCAACTCACTTTGCATCAAAAGAGACTTCACAAGTAGATCTGGAACTATGGCCATTACTTGACTTCAAAGTATGTAATGCCTGAACTTCTTTACCACTCGTACCAATGTGAAGGCTTGCTTCTCTAGTGGTGGGTATCTCACCTCTTCATTCTTAAATGGAGAGCTCATAAAGGCAATAGGTCTTTCCTCTCTCTCTCCTCTTCGTTGTGTTAACACAACTGCACATGAATGGTCAGATGCAAAAGAATAGATATAAAAAGGTTTTAGATAATCTGGGCTTGTCAAAATAGGTGCCTCAGATATTGACTATTTAATCTACAAGAAAGAAGACTTAGCCTCATTAATCCACTCAATTTTTGCATCTTTCTTCATCATTTCATTAATAGGTTTGATGATCTCCGCAAACCCTATTATAAACTTTCTAACAAAATTGATCCTTCCAAAGAAGGATCTCATTTCTTTCTTGTTGCCTAACCTTGTCAACTTCAAGATAGCCTCCACTCAATCAGGATCTATAAATATCCCTTCCTTTGATATGATGTGACCTAAGAGTTTCCCCTCAGATACTCCAAACACACACTTCTTCAGATTGAGAGAGGCACCATAGCTTATACATTTCTTGAGAACTTTTTCTAGATCAACAGCATGGTCCTCTCTATTCTTGGAGAAGATGGTTAAATCATCTACATAAATAATTATACACATCCCTATCAAGTCTTTGAAGGCTACGTCCATTGCTCATTGAAAAGTAGCTCCAGAATTGATAAGACCGAAGGACATCCTCTGATAGGTAAATGTGCCCCATTTGGTGGTCAAAGTTGTCTTCATTCTATCCTCATGACTGACAAGGACCTAATTGTACCCAAAATAACCATCCAAGAATGACATCATCTGAGACCCATTAACCTTTTGTAATACTTCATCAAGAGAAGGTAATGGATAATTATCTTTCTCAGAGGCTTTGTTTAGATTTCTAAAATCCACACATAATTTGATTTCACCATTCTTCTTGTGTACAGGAACTAAATTTGCCACCCAGGTAGAATGCCTAATAGGAAAGATTATTCTTTCAGCTAGGAGCTTTTGCACCTCTTTCTGGATCAAGGGCTCAATTAAAGCATTGATCAGGCATTGTTTCTGATGAAAAGGCTTGGCTTCTGGCTTGACAGGTATGGTATGTGTGATCACCGAAGTGTCAAATATTTTCAGGTCATCATAACTCCAAGCAATGGCTTCAATGTTCTACTCCAAAACCTTGACTATCTTGTCCTTAATTTCTTGAGGACAAGTCTTTGCTATAAGAACATTCCTTTCGAGGCCTGAGTGAGTCAAATTAAAAGATTCATACTTCCCTCCATCACTCTCTGTAGGAACCCTTTGATGAGCTCATGGGTCAGAGTCAAATATTCTCTCCAAAGCTACCATCCCTTTTGGAATATTATTTCTCTTTAAATCCAATATCCCTTCTGGACTATTATTCTCTAGATCCCAATCTCCCTGATCTCTTTTAGATTCATCTATTATCTTCCCTTCAAAAACATCTGAACTTTCCAAAAAGGCCAATATATGTTGATCATCATCAAATACCTGAAAGTGTCAGACATTATTAGGAATAGCTGGGACTGAAATCAACTCAACTAAAAATCTCTTTAGATTAGAGTCTTGCATGGGTTCCAATGTACTAGCAGCAACAATAAGAGCATCTGGAATTTGATTAGCTTCCCTAGGGATCAAAGTAATCCCAAAAGCATTGAATTCTTCAATTAAATTCCAAACTCTATTTCTGTATGCAACCAATCTTTTTTTATGGGATGTATACTAGCTACGTACCTATTTTACAATCACTTCAGAATCCCCCCATAACTGTGAGAGAAATGACCTTCTTTTTTATGAGAAAAAATAAGTCCATGAGCAAGTGCTTCATACTCAGCCACATTGTTTGTGCAACCAAACTACAATCTATAAGAAGCAAAATAAGTCATTCCTTTCGAATTGGTTAGTTCAATCCCTACTCCACTTCCTGCTTTAGATTTGGAACCATCAAATTTAAGAGTCCACAATTGGTCTTTGGTTGGGAGCTCTTTCTTTTTAGGGATAACGGGAGATGACTTACCTGGGATGTATGGTGGCTCAGACCTTTGTTGGTCATTAGAAATTGACTTGGGGCAAGGCTCACTTGAACATTTTTCTATGTTTTGAGCTTGCTCAACAATCACTTCCTGAATGAATTCTTGAGTTAAATTTCAATCCAATTCATCTTTCATTAATGCCTTGGGCATTGGTAGAGCATCTGGGGTAGGTGTATTGAAAAGGAACTGAGATATCTCAATTTCTTCTTGAATTTTAGAACATAAAACTTGAGTCTGCTCTATTGGTGAGGAACCTTCCTCTTGAGAAAGGTTAACCCTAGTGAGAATGATAGCATCCTTACTTTTGAAAGAAAACTCATTGATGGGGGTTTGGGGTTCTTCTTGACATATTTGCTAAGGATGGCCTATATAACTTAGAATATCTAGGCATGATTGACATGTTAACTCTGAATGATTGTGATAATGAATCCTACACCAATTAGGAAGCAACAAACTACTCAAATTAGTTTCTCCTCCTAATACCAGCCTATCTTGTTGCAATTTTGTTATTAGAACCTATTGGTTGATGCAGATCATTGGGTCACTATGTTCTAGGGGCAATGTATCCTCATGACTGATTACAGAGAAAGTAAGGACTTCCTCTTGTTTGTAAACTCCTATCTCAATCTCAAAATATGCTACTTCATTTGAGGCATCATATTCTGTAATCATATGCTTGAGCCTTGGTTCACTCCCAATCCTTATCCGTGTTGGTACTCCCTTCCATGGTAACCACATGTGAGAGAAATCCAAGGACAAATATCCCCCAATACTTTTCATTAGCTCCCGACTTAGAAGCATACCATATGTCTCTGGGATGTCAGCCACTTGGATATCTATGTAGGTTTGGATCCTTGGATCTGATCCAACTTGTACATGCATGTTCTTTAGTTCTCCTACAACATTGACCTCAGTTTTGTCTAACTGGATCACTTTCTTATTGGTCGAGATAGGACTTAATCCTAAATTATTACATATTGAAAAAGGCATAACATTACAAGATGCTCCAAATTCTAATAAACAATTGTGCAAATTCTTTACAAAAATCCCTAAACTCAAAATAAACGGTGGGGTATTGGTCTTACCTTTATAGATGGTTGAATTTGTCTCCTTTGCTAGAGTCACTTTACCTTTTCCCTTTAAGCGATTTTCCTCTTCCAGGGCTTTCAATACCACTTCTCGTTGAGTTGGGCACCACTTCATGATGTCAAAGAATGACAAGGATGTCTTCTGTCTTTGTAGTTATGCAATAAAATCAAATTCTGAATCATTCCTTGATATTTAGGAAAAGGAGGTGGATTGCCTCTATTTTGAAGGTCAGAAGGTCCCTTTGGTGGCGGTGAGTTATTATCTGCATTTTGGTTCAGTGGGACCATTTTTTTGGGGGTGCAGATGTAGTAAATGGGCCCTTATTTTGATTTCTCAGAAAGTGACCTCCTTTGGACTGAAAGTCCTGGGCATCATACACATCTTCCTCTGGATCATTATCTCCTTGCATGGGAAATTGGTATTTCTCTTCAATAGTCCCATAATTCATAGCAGTACTGACTGGCCCATTATCCTTATTGGAATTTCCTACTGGAGGATGGGAATCAGCTTGTGCAATCTTTACAATTTTCTCCATTTTTGGACAATTAACCTCAGAATGTGCTGCAGTATCATGTAGCCTGCACCAATTAGTCATGAAATTAAGATCAACCACATTAGCAGTATGTGATATCTCCTCACCTAATTTATAATTATGGGAAACTCCCCCATTGTTAGGTCTAGTATTCCACTGCCTATTGTTTTTATTTGATCTCCGATTATATCCTTTGTTCTAATTTTGGTAATTTTGGCTCAAGGAATTCTGATTCTGGAAGTTTCGGCTGGTGTTCTGATTCATATTCTGATTGGAACAATTCCCTTGATTTTTGTAAACTCCCTGATTTTGATAATTTTGGTTTTGGTTGTGGGGAGGGTTTTTCCTAAGCTGTGCCATGTCATTTGACATCTAAGATAGAGTCTTCTTGACATTCTCTAACTCACTAGTCAGTTGAACAGTTTGTTCATTTTGCACATTCTGCACTATGGATGGGGAATGAACATGGGTTGATCCTCTTGCTTGTTGTGGTTGATTTTGAGGTTGTTGGGAGGAATCTTGCATTCTATTTCCAAAAAAAGGCACGGTAGGTGGGGCTTGCATCTCAGACACATGTCCATATTGGGAATAAGACATCCCTGAGATAGTGTTGTACAATGGTGGGCTAGGAATCTGATCTCATGGGAGGAGGAGCTGCTCCTAGACCTCCTAGTTGCAAACTTATCTACTATTGCAATTTGATGGTCAGATGATAAAATTTAGACAAAGAGTTAATCTCATTGGCCTAATAAGTTCTTTGCAAGAATAGGCCAATCAAGGGATCAAGAACTCTTAAATACACCTAAATGATAATATTCTCAGCCACTAAGTAAGGATCTTGCAGCCTACGAAACATCCTCTAGAATCTAGTGTTGAATAAAGGTAGTGGCTCATCATGTTCCTTTCTTATAGTGGAAAACTGGTGATACAATATGGAAGGGTCTACATAAACCCTGAATTGATTAATGAAAGCATTTTCTAAATCTGTCCAACCTAGAATAGATCCCCAGGGCAGATTTAAATACCAGTTATATGTCATGTCCCCTAAACAATAAGGAAACAATCTACATACCACGTCCTGATGAGAAACTTGAGCATGGGTACAAGCATCTTTTAATTCTTTTATATGCTCCTCAACACTTCTTGATTCACCATGCATGTACTTAGGATAAAAAAAATTTGGGTTCTTTGGTAAATCATGGATTCCCCTTGGATTAGTCCCTAGCGGAGAGGGATTATTCACAAAGTAAGCCATGGGTAGGATTGGTTGGGTAGGTGGTGGTGATATAGGCTGAATTGGTGGCGATACTGGCTAAGCCAGTGGTGGTGATGTAGGTTGGATTGGTGGTGGTGTATGCGGATTTGGAGGAAATCTAGGTGGAGTAAGTGGTGGTGGCAATGTAGGTATCAATACCCTACGAGCATGGGGTCTAGGTCTAACCGGGGTTTGCAGTTCTTGTAATGGTTCAGGGTCGGTAGAGGATCTGAGAATCCTCCTATATTTCTTCAGTGAGAAAGACACTATGCGAGCGAGCTTGTTCTTTCAGGCCCTCCTTCTAGCACCAGATCTATTGATGGTGAAAATGACACAAACAACGTTTAAACAAAATATTTCAACTCTATTTCTCCTAAAAAAAAAAGAAAACATATAGTAGTCTAACTCTCAAGGTCCTGGTAGTTGGTTCTCAACTATCTAGTGTTACTCAATTGGTCCATGCAACTGTAAAATTCAAGGGGCCTGTGCTGGTAACAAAGAATGCAAGCAATGACTGATTCATCGAACTATTCTTAATAAAGAAAGGGGGTTTTAAACAAAAGAAAAAGATAGATCAGAGCGTACATCAATAAACATGAATAAAACTTATCTAATATTTAGAAATATATCTTCAACAACGAATGTTCTTCCAAAAGATCATGAAAACCATAGCATGATACAATTTACAGAATAGTCCATACTATTGCATGCATCTAAGGTGCTTATTTTAACATCACAATCACACATCATAAAAAAACTTCCAAGATTCAAAAGAACAAAACTTCTCATTCGTTGCCAAGATCATAGATCAACAGACTTCAATAAATTTGATTCACAGATAATCTAATGAAATAATCCTTAAATCTGGCTTCTTCTAATGATTTTCATCACATAAGAAACACTCATGCTTTAGCACAATAACTAGCATCCAGATGGATTACATTCATCAACCTTGTCAAGTAAAACTCAATTCTAACACCATATTGCGTAAAAAGAAAACCTATAATTTTATTCAACTGTAACTAAATCATAACAAAGTATCTTTGTAAAGCTATGCAATTATATCTCCTACTATCAGGTGGCCAATTCTATTCTCTTATTAGTCAACCCTTACAATATGATACCCCATGGGTATTTATAGATGTACAAAAATCTGAAATCCTTTCTATCTTAAGTCAATCCACCCTTTTAGGAATTAAAGTCTTCTTGGAAACTCAGATCAATTTGATCTCTAGTTCCCATCATAATCATTTAGTTAAACTTGAGAAAAGAAGATAGAAGAGAAAAGAAATCCATGCGCCTCTAAGACTGCCAGTCCTACATGTAGAGAAGAGAAGAAAGCCATGCAGGCAAGAGATTTTATCAATTATGCATGTGAAGTTTTCTCTGTAGTATACTCATCATAACTAGAGAAGAATTGTTGAAGCATGTCAAATTCTGGCCCATCAACCCAACTGTCCTCAAACTTGATCCATTCTAACTCTGCCCCAGCAAACCCTCTCATTTCTTTTAGCTTTATTAACTCCCTTTTAGCTTCCCTTATCTCTTCTTTAATATCCATTAACCGATCTACCAATAGATCCTCTTCGTCATCTCATTTTTGAATGACCTCTTTAAACCTATCATCCAATTTCTCCTTTATTTGGCTCAAAGGTAGGCCCTCCTTTATTGGTATATTGACATTTACTATGACAACAATAACTAATTCCAACTCCTCAAACTTTTCATTCAAATCCTTGACATAATCTTGAGCTTCATTTTTATGCTTATATCAAAAGTCCGATCTAACCGGAGTATGCGGGAAGTCTTTTCCAAGAAATCTTTGTTATCTTCTTCAAGTATTGATTGTTCTAGAAGAGTGGACTTCAGAAATTTATTAACCTCTTTCAGCTTCTGACTATATCCTTTGTACTCCTCCTCTTGTTCTCCCAATACTTTAACATACTAATTCATTTCTTCTAATAATTCCTATATCATCTTGTGAACCTTAAAACTATTGTCCAACACCTCACTTATTTCTTGATTTAATTTATCAGTCCACCTATCCAACATCTCTGTGTTACCCCTTACCTACATCAAATCATCCACTTCTTTCTTACTAAGAAAAATTGGTGTCTCAATAGTGGCAACTTGTTGTGACCTCGGAGCAGAAACACTCTTCAAGAAAGTATGCAACTGATCCAACTAAGCCTTAAGCTCATCTTTCCTTTGTTTATCCTTCATCATTCTTGATTTGGTGGACAATACCACCGCATCAATTAAATTCATTTGTTGATTTCTGGTAGGTCTTCCCAAATTAACTGTGCCCAACTGATAATCAGTCAACTGCATTTCTCCTGCATCCTTGTCCACTATCAGTATTGCACATTCTGCAATGATTTCTCCCTTTTCAATAAGTCTAGTGGAATGTAGGATCTTGGCCTTCTTCTTGAGCCTTTCTTTCTCAGTCTCCTCCATCATGTCATTCCAATTGAGACGTTGTGAAGGTGGCACTGATCTCTTTTGAAGATCCAATTTCAACCAAGTGGGAGCACTTGGAGTAGTAGTCATTATAGTTGAAGAAGAAGCAGCAGTAGTAGAGGGTTCTGGCATATTTACTTTAGGTTGAAAATCAACCCTTTGTACCTCTTGTTGTTCTTGCTCCACATTTTTATGTGCAAGTTTTTCAGCTTCCTCCCTATCCTTTTGTTCCTGTATTCTCTTGTATTCTTCTTCCTTTTTCAACTTTTCTTCTTGTAATATTTTCTTCTCAAGTTCCTAATTTCTCTCTTCCTCCAATGTCTTAAGTCTATCTACCTTTTCCTTTTGTAGCTGATTGGTCAGCTCCTCGACATCTTTCTCTTTTTGCACACATTATGCTTCCTCTTTCTTTATATAGGCCTATTCAGCAAGCTTCAATTTGGCCACAAGAACTTCTCTTTCCCTTTGTTGCTTTGCCTTTTCTTCCTCTAGATTATGAATTTTCTGTATTAATTCCAACTTATCATTCTCTTCTTTGATCTTGAGCTCCTACTTCTTTTGCCTTTTTTTCTTCTCTATTTCATCAGCCCTTAGCTTGGCTTCCATTTTTTGTTGTTGAAGTAAGGCATCAGCTTGTGCCTTAGCATCAATTTCCTTTTGTGTCTCCATTGCTGCAACATTTTCTTGACCATCTGAAGCTTTCTCCGCTTCCTCAAATAGCACCCACTAATCCTCCTCTATCAGCACATGTTCAGTATCATCTTCTAGAGGCATATTTTCTTGTACACCCTTCTCTGACAAAGTCTCATTAGAGTTTGTTCCAACATCATGGATTTCCACCTCTACTCCTTTTCCCTTCAATGATTCAGTTGTATCATAAAGAGTTCCCTTAGGCATCTCTTCACTTTGCTACTTTGTAAGTGGGACTTAAGTAGATGACTCACCTAAGGTTGGTGTTGAAGCCACGGGTCCTGTTTGGACATCCTCCTCTTGTACATCTAGTTCATCTTGAGACGATGGTTCAAGCTCAATCTCTTCAATATCAGGAGGGAAGAACTCCAAAGGCTCCTTGGGAGGAAATTTTCTCTTGATTCTTTTATATCCTTTCCCCTTCTTAGGAGTTGGTCCCTGAGGATTTTTGGTTCTTAGAACAGCCCATTGAATTCTCCTATCTAGGACTACTCACCCTATCTTCTTGATGTCTATGGTTTCCTCACTATCCCAATCTATTTGATCCAAAATTTTGGTCCCAATTTTCAATGCTTCATATGATGGATCCAGTAGAACTCCATCATCTACCAATGTATTTGGAATATCATCCTTGATCCCAAACTCCACCATGAGTGAAACAAGAAACCTCTCATAATTCCTTTTCCTGAGGTCATACTCATCCTACATATCACTTCAGAAGTCCTCTAACAGTTAAAATTCTTGTCAAAGACCAAAGCCAATAAATCATTCATTTTCTTCTTGAGATCAAAGTGCTTCCGAGTAGTGTACAAACCTAGCTTCAAATGTATCAATTCAGTGCAAACTACCTTAGCTCCCACAAGATGTGGGCAACTGTATTCACCCAATTGCATGGGAAAATTATGGCAACCTGTTTTGTGCTTTAACCCAAATCAGGTATTAACCCCCAAAGCCTAATAAACAAATTCCATTAGTACCACCCTATTGCAGGAACACATTGGCAGTAAGTGGGGATGACCCTCAAATCTAGCCAGCCTAAAGTATGTGAACTTAGGGTATTGAATGTACCAACATCCCCATTTTTTCATAAAGGCCATGGCTTCTTGACTCAATTTGTATCCAACATCTCCATTAAGTTAGTTAATGACCACATATAGGAATGCATCATTAACCCTCCTAAATTGTGTTTCAGCAACTTGTAGAGATAGTTGATCATAGTGATTCCATACTTTATTTTTCCCATCAACTTCTCCCAATATTCCCACTCTGTTTAGACCTAGAAAGATACCTACTCTTGCTACTACATAAACAACATAAGAAGTCATGAAAAAGCTTTTGGTTTCCCTAATTTTGGTTAACTGATCATGAATGGTACTTGAAACAATCATTGGCCAATCAAACTATTGGTTGCCATTAAAGATTGTTTGAGTGAATGGAAACATCCACTCCTTGAAATGAAATTCATCCCTCTTCTCAAAGGCTCTAGACAAAATCATTATCAGGTCAGCTACTTCCTTGTAAAAATTTTTTCTCTTTGGTTGATCATGGAGCTTGGTTAGAGACTTCTCTGTTCTCAACCACTTCTTGTTCAAGTGAGCCTTGTTGGCCTCCCTTTGTTTTCCATATATCTTTAAAGCACCTGCCTCATTTAATTGTACCAAGTTCTTTGGATTAGGGACACTAAACATGTGCTGAAACATTTGGGGAGTTAGATCAATTATCACATTGTCCTATGAATCCATACATTGCCTAGTGGTTGGATTGTAAGCTCCTGCTGCTGTCAGAATCAACTCCGGGCATTGGATGGACAGATGAAATAAGATGATGTGAGCCAAGCCAGACTCAACTATTCTTAAAGTTCTCCCCGTCACATCTTCAGTGAATGTTTTAGAATATAACTCCTCAAAATTGTATTGGCCTAGATTGGTGTCAGTTATATCAAACCAATCAGATTCCAATTTGCTTGTAGTGACAGCAAGACCGCTATGGTTATACCTCAAGGTATAAGGTAACTGCTCCAGCCTAATCTTCTTAGGCTTAGTTGTTGCCTTTGAAGTTTCTATAGGCCTATTCCTTTGGGAAGCTTCTCCTAATACTCCTGAATTTTTTTAGCTTCCTACAACAAAATCTCTGATTAGATCCTTGAATAAATATCACAAAACATGCTTTAAAATCTTATCTTTCATATATATATCATAGGTGGAACCAGGTAGAAAACATTCTAAACAGTTTATTTTTAACACATTGTCAGGATCAAAGTCAAAACAAACATTGAGATTATAGTAATAACAAGTGAGACCGAAGTCGGAACTAGAATGGTAACCGAAATCAAAATCAGAATGGAAACTGATTTGGTTTCATGAAGATTTTCTAATTTCACATTCAATTTCGGTTCCGCTTCCACCTAGGTTATCGTTATTTTGAAAGCCTTCTTCTAACTATAAGCGGAGCCGAAGACGGGATGGAAAATGGAATTAATACTAATTATAAAATATGTTCAAAGTCTAAATCAATTATGATCCCGCTTTTGCCTATAATAACCATGATGTCATAAGTTATTTTAACAGTTCGATAAATAACATCATGATTTAAGGACTAGGCTATACCGAAACAAAAGGGGGCTTAAAAATAACCTAATAAGCCCATCCCCATATGACCGAGAGGTGACTGTACTATTTAGGGCATGAATTTAACCTTAAACTAAAAACCCTTGATTTCAAATACCTAGGGCATGAATTTAACCCTATTCAAACTAAACAGCTCGATGCGCAACATGATTCCTAAGTAAAAACGACAATTTACCAAACCCCACTCACTGTAAAACAACAATTAACCTATGCATTTATAAAAAAGGGCATCATGATAGGGTCATGATTAAAACGTGAAAATGACCGTGATGAAAAAAAACTGACAAGCAACAAAACCACAAAAGCAACATGAAAACAAGAAAGACAAACAAAAAAAGAAAGAAAAATAAAAGATACAAACTTACTGAGCAACACGAATTTTCCCAAAGCCAAACAATCCGAAACGAATAGAAACGGAAAACACGAAAATAAAAATGAAAGATGAGAATAGAAAATCCTACCTCGAATGCCAATAACTAGTTTAATTCCCTGAAGCAATCCGCGTGCAACTGTCTCTCTTTCAATCGACTCACTCGCACAAAAGCTCCACTACAACTCTAGTTCACTCTTCAATCTCTTAACAATAATGATAATAACTATGCGTTAATCCCTAATTAAGGTAAAAACTAGAAGTTACATGTGTGCATGTCACCTGTAATTAATGCCACAAAGGTGGTAGAGCGGAGTCGAAACTATAGAGGGAATTGGCACATCACTATTGTTCGACTTGAGTAAAGTCAACGACAAAAATCGGGAAGAGCAGAATCAAGATGAGAAAGGGGGACCCATTTTGACCAAGGAAAAAGATGGGGTGGTTATGCAAGGCATAACAGGTGCATACTCAAGTAAAACAATAATTGGAAGATATGAATTGGAAGTATAGGAAGCGAGTAGATGAAAAGAGGAGACATGAGGAGTTAAAAGTTGGAGATGAAGTAATGGTGTGTTTGAGGAAGGAAATATTTCCCGTTGGCACATATAATAAGCTCAAAATGTGGAAGTTTGGACCCTGTAAGATTTGGAAGAAATTTGATTCAAGAAATGCATATGAAGTAGAGTTACCAAATGGCATGGGTATATCACCTATATTCAACATTGCAGATCTACATCAGTACCATGAATTAAAATTTAGTGAAGACCGTAAAGAAAAATTGGAGAATTAGTTTCCTAAACAACAATCAGATGAGATAGAAGAGGTTTTGGATATCAGAGATGGGATGACAACATGTGGAAGATAGTACAAAGAATATATTGTAAAGTGGAAAGGCAAACCAGTGGAGGATTATTCTTGGATTTCTCAAGCTGAAGTAGACCGTATTGGTTTTACTTTAGCCCCAGCAAAGTGAGGGACTCACTTTTCAAATAACCCCAAATGTCTAATGCAGGAGCATCCTTGATTCTTTGAAATCCTACATCAACCAAAAATATTTTCTTTCAGTTTTGTTCTTGTTCTTGTCCAGTTCAAGTTGGTAGATTCAGTATTTCATCATATTTGTTCACCAGATCCTATGGATCTATATTTTCATCATGGACATGTTCATTTTCCTTATTCTATTATTTCAGCATGATTGGATATTTTTTTTGGCAAGCTATCAATTTCACATTAAGTGAGTTTCTAGACCAGAGCATTGAAGAAGTTTCGAGCCTAACGGCTAATTCGATCTCTTGTGGATCCTTCCCGTAACTTTCAGATCCTCACATTGAGTTTCAAATTTTTCTGTGGATTGTTCTCAACCTTAATTTAGGTCCAGACTTCATCTTATGCACCTGCCAAGAAGAAATTCAAATTTTAGGCTAACCTATTTCATGCACATTATGTTTCCTTCATCAGAGATTGTAGCAATCTTTTGCCAATGTGGATGATTCTAGAGCTTGAATGTGATATAAATCATTGTAATAGATCATTAAGATATAAAATTAGAAGGAATATGGGATTTGATCTATAAGATTTTGGATCACATTAAGGAGCATGTAGGAATACTGCATTTTGAGCATGTTGTATCAGGCTTGTGAGCCCAATCTATAAACCCAGATGTTGTCGACTATATGTAATTGAAATTTTTGATAAGGCGAACAATAAGGGAAAGGTACAAGATTACCATAATACTAATTACACATACAGTGACATAGTTTTGGGAACCCTCTCACAAGTTGATGACAATATGCCAAATGTAGTAATGGTTAGAGGAGACAACAATTGAAATGTAACTACCCACTGTGGAAGAGTTACAATATAGGGAGAACCTCCAAAACCTACAATCAAGTCACCAAGTGACTACAACATTATGGAACAATTAAAGAAGACACCTACCCTTATCTCAATCCTATAATTGTTAAAACTATCACTCGCACATAGGGAGATATTGGAAAAAGATTTGGAAATGTCAATCCCTAATGACCTTGATCCCAGTCAGTTCCAAGCCATGATTGGAAAAATCACTGCAAGTAATCACTTAGTCTTTTTAGAGAAAGATTTACCACAAATAACATTCCATAATCAAGCTCTATACATAGAGGCTAGTGTTCATAAAATTATGGTCAAAAGAGTGATGATAGATAATGGTGTAGGTTTAAACATTTGAACCTCAAAATTCATAAAAAAACTAGGGTATTCTGATGACATGATTGACAAAGGAAAGAGTATAATCATAAGGGCCTATGATGACTTGGAGATAAATTTTGAAGGAATAGTCAAGTTGTCGATGCAGATAGAACCAACTGTAACAAAAACTACTTGTCAATTATTGGATCTTGAGTTATGATACAACCTAATCTTGGGACACCATTGGAAACATGCATTACAAGTAGTCCCTTCCACTTTCCATCAATGCCTAAATTTTTCACATAAAGGAAACAAAGTAACACTATATACTGATCCTGAACCTTACAATTTTTGTGCAAATTTGGAGGAGAAATGCGATAAAATCCAACATGTTCCAAGAAATGATATATCCTTACATTCATTTTCTTATCTTGACCCTTCCATGCTTCCATAAAGCTTCACCAAAAACACATCAACTGAACAACCAAAAGTAGAAGCCAAGATCCAAGTACTTGACAAGGGCAATGGGCACAATCATTTTAACAAGGCATTTTGCATTGGCATGCTCCCACCAACACCTAGAGTGTGTGGAGGTCCAAAAGAGATCAAGATAGTAAAAATCATAGCCAAACCCACTATTTTTACTAGATGGGGAGACATGAAAGATGAAGAAATATTTGAGGAACTTTCATCTATGATCTACAAGGAGGACCAAATAGAACCCGAAAAGCCACAACCCATTTTAGTTGATTCTAACACTAAAGGGTATCAATTACTCAAACAAATCGGATGCAATGGAATAGGTGTCCCAGGGCTACACAAAAAAGGATGATCAAATCCTATCATAGTGGAATAGAGATAGAATAATATGGGGCTAGGTTATAAACCAAAAGATGTGGTCATTCCAAAAACTAGATGAACCTCTTAGAAGAAATGAGAAACTTTTTCTAGCATTAAGGAATTGGATATATACCATGCCATGGAAAATAAATTACCCATTGAAGATTTATTTGACAACTTTATAATTGATAGGCTCCCTCTCCAGTATCTAGAAACCATTCCCAACATCTATTACCATTCTGAAATAGACTCTAATGAATATGACTAGGATTCCCCTTCCTTCATCATAGGATATGATTCCCCCGACTCTAGTAATGATGACCTAGATACCTAGTGTGAAAAAGAAACCAAAGCCATATTGACCCTTTCACCTACTTTTGTAAAATTTGTAGACCAAGATGATAGTCTCCCACTCTATTATCCATAACTCATAAATTGGGATCAACAACATGCACCTATTTTGGATCAATTCCAGAATGATGAGGCCATCGTAGAGTTCATGGGACTTCAAATGGACATACCAACATGAGATCACGAAACATGGTTCGTCATGGAACTGGAACAAGAGGCATACTTTGATCGAGAGATTGAATTTTTCATTCGTAAAAATGAAATAAAAAACATAAAGATACGATCCCCTAGAGAAAACTACACTATGGCTCTATCAGATCCAGAAAAGAGAAAGATAAAGGATGCATCTGAGGGTGAAAACCTCTTGAATGCACCCAAGGATGGAGGATTCAATCTCCCCATATCTGAATATCAAGAAAGATCAACACTCCTTGTAGAGGAAACGAAATTTATAAATGTAGGTACAACAAAGGACCCAAAGATAACATACCATGCAGCATCACTTAATCCCAAGGAGAAAGAAAAATTCATAGCATTCATCAATGAGAGAAAGATAAACTTTTCCTGGACCTATGCCAACATGCCTGGACTAGATCCAACATTAGTGGTGCATCATCTAGCTGTCATCCTTGGAGTGAAGCCTATCAAACAAAAAATTAGAAATATGCATCCCCATATAACATTATTGGTGAAGGTAGAACTAAAGAAGTTGCTAGAAGTTGGTTCCATTAGACCCATCGACTATCCACAATGGATATTGAACCTAGTACAAGTGTCCAAACCTACTGGGGGCATAAAGATATGTGTACATACTTCAAGGACTTGAAAAAATATTGTCTGAAAGATGGCTTTCCATTATCGAGCATTGACATGATAGTAGATCTAACAATCGGGCATGGGATTCTTTACTTGATGGATGGTTTCTCAGGATACAACCAGATAAATATCTCTCCAGATGACTAACACAAAACAACATTCACTTGTGCTTGGGAAATTTTTTGTTGGAATGTAATGCCTTTTGGTTTGAAGAATGTAGGAGCAACCTATCAAAGAGCGATGACGACCATATTCCATGACACGCTACACACAATCATGGAGGACTATGTGGACAACATCCTAAGAAATTCAGTCAAAAGGGTGGATCACTTGACAAACCTAGCAAAGGTATTTGATCGATTGGAATAGTACAATCTGAGACTCAACCCTAATAAATGTGTGTTTGGAGTAACCTTTGGCAAGCTATTAGGGTATATAGTGTCAAGAAGAGGGATAGAGGTGGATTTTTCCAAGGTAAAAGCTATAATGTAAATTCCTCCACCAAAGACACTCAAATAGTTGAGGAGTTTCCAAGGGAAGCTACAATCAATCAGGCCATTTATCACACAACTGGTGGAAAAATGTCACCCTTTCACTCATCTCCTACATAAGAACATCACCTTCAAATGGGATGGGAGATGCAGCTAAGAATTTCATCAAGTCAAGGAGTACCTACTTACTCCTCCTATACTTATGCCACTGATTCTAGAAAATGAGGTGATATTTTATGTGTCTACCACACAAGCAACATTGGGAGCTCTCTTGGCACAACTAGATGATAACAATAAAGAAACGACAATATACTATATCAGCATAACACTATTAGGCTATGAACTAAACTATTCACCCATTGAAAGAGCTTGTCTCTCAGTCATGTTTCAACATAAAAGTTGAGACATTACATCTTAAATAGAAAAATGAAACTGGTATCAAAGGTGGACCCACTCAAGTATTTACTAGCAAAAGCAACCTTAATAGTTTGAATAGCCAAATGGGTGATGATCCTAAGTGAATTTGATATAAAATACATAGAAATGAGAGCTATAAAGGGCTGGGTTATAGTAGACCAATTGGATGAAGCACCCATAGATGATACTCTCAAAGTGGATTTTTCATATGAGAGCATCTTGCTGATAGAACAGATAGGCTAGTGAAGTCTATACTTTGACAGGTCCCATACTCAACATGGTTTAGGATTAGGAATATTATTTCTCACACCACAAGGAGATAATATACCCAAAGCCTATAGGATTGAATTCCCCTATACAAACAAAATTTCAGAGTATGAAGCTCTTATCACAAGGCTCAAAATGTTGATCGAATGGAGAATAAAAGAGCTACATATCTTTGGAGACTCCCAACTAGTAATCAGATAGGTGAATGATGAGTAACAAACAAAAGATGAAAAATTACTACCATACAAAATAATGGTGGATAGCTTCAAGGAGTAATTCATCAAAATAACCTTGGAATAGGTTCCTCATATTAACAACAGAGTTGTTGATGCAATGGCTACAATAGGCTTGCTGCTAGATATTCCTCAAAACATGCCTAAATATGAATTCCTCATGGAACAACTACTAGTGCCAGCATTCACCATCCCATAATCAGAAATAGTATGTGTTTTTTTTGGTCCTAACTCCCCATGGTACCAAGATACTTTTGACTATATCTAGAATGGTATCATACCACCTAACTTAACGACTACTCAAAAGAAAACCTTTACCCATAGGATCTCCCATTTTATGATCTTAGGAGAAACCCTATACTATCGTAGCCTACATGGTATGTTACTCTGGTGCCTTAACATAGAAGAAGTAAAAATGGCCTTACAAGAGGTCCATGAAGGTATTTGTGGATCCCACTCTAGCAGACCTAACTTAGTCCAAAATCTACTCAGAGTAGGATACTATTGGCCTTCCATGGAGCAAGACTACATTCAACATTCTAGAAGGTGTCGACAATGTCAGCAACACAGTGATCTAGTTAATGCACCAGCACAAGAGTTGAGACCCATCACAATACCATGGCCTTATTTGCAATGGGGATTAGACTTGGTAGGTAAGATATCACCTGCTTCATCCAACATGCATAAATTCATTATCGTCACAATAAAATACTTCACAAAATAGATAGAGAAAATTCCATTGACCTATATCACTGGCAAACAGATATCAAAATTCATTTTGAATTATCTGATTTGTAGGTATGGAATCCCATAAAAAATTATAACAGACAATGGCACCCCATTCAAGAATTGGGATGTCTAGGAACTCTGTTCCAAATTCTTGATCCAACATAGATTTTCTACGCCCTACTATCCTCAAGGAAATAGACAGGAAGAGGCATCCAATAAAATAATCCTAAAAATATTGAAAAGGATTGTCAATGATGTCGGTTGTGATTGGAATTTGTAGCTAAATCCAGCCTTATGGGCTTATAGAACCAACATTTTCACACCTACTGGTGCCATACCTTTTTCCATGGTCTATGGATCAGAAGCAGTGTTACCTATCGAAGTCAAAATCTCCTCATTGTGAATCTCACTAAAAGGCATGGTAAGCAATGAAGAATACATGGTATCCAGATTTAATGAATTAGAGCTCCTAGATGAAATGTGTTTGAGTGCATTAAACCATCTGTAGGTTTATCATAATAGGCTCAAATGAAGCTATGCTAAGAGAATCAAAGATAGAAACTTTCAAGTTGGTGACTTGGTCCTCAAGGAGAATCAAAAGATACAAGTGAATCAAGATGGCAAGGGTAAATCTGAGCCTAAGTGGTTATGTTTATTCATGATAACAATAAGTTATGGCTCTGGGGCATATTAGTTGGCTACTCCTGAAGGAGAACCTCTAGCCAAACCATTGAACAACAACCACCTCAAAAAGTTCTATACATGAAATGTATCAAAATACCCCAAGCAAAAGGGTAAACAAAAAAAATAGAAAAAAGAGATGAAAAATACAAAAAATCAAAAAGAAAGAAAATAGTAAAGAGAAATAAAATGTTCTTCGAGTGAAAACCACTTTGTGGTGCTCCTAGAATAGGTACCATAGTGAAAACTTGGTAAACAGATACTATGTATAAATAAAACATACATTATTATCTATCAACACTTTTTCGCAGCATCCACCCAACCGTTTCATGAATCATGTGTCCAATCATGGCTTGTCACTAATTAGGGTAATTCATTTTATTGGGGGAAACTTCCTAAAGCTAGTCATGATTTGGATATGCTAAAATTCAATCAAGGTCATAAAACAACAAAATTCAAAAACACTATAAAACAACAAAAGTCAAAAACACTATAAAACAACAAAGATCAAAAACATGTAGAAAATATCAAAACCAAAAAAACATCATTGGGTTATTCCTTCACTCAAACAGTCTAAGATATCAACAATTGCTTGAACCTCATGGCTAGCTCAAATGAATTTCCCACAACATATCCTCTAGACATAGAAACAAGATATCAATCCATGCTATCAATGTTGTTTACCCAAAAATAGTTCATGCTTTGAGTCCAATAGTCAAACTATGTCATCTTTGTGTGTATAAAATAGGAAAGGATTTTTAGCCCCTGAGGTCAGTCCCCTTAGGTTTCCAACATGATTTATTTCACTTAGTCAAAAAATACAAAATCCGAAAAAAAATCACAAAACATAAAAGGTCAAACCAAGCGAACTACAAGCCTTTGCATGGACAACATAGGCAAGGCTTATCTTTGATGATCCCTCAAGGCCCTAGGTTAGTCCCCTGAAAACAAAAAAAAACATCATAAAAAAATAGAAAAAAACAAAAGTCTCATCCCGTCATCAATGTCCACAATAAATATTTCAACCATAATAAACAAACCATCCCAATCACCTTTTGACAAAACAAACAAACAAACAAACAAAGTAAACATCAATAGCTAAAACTTTCAAGAAATAAAAATTGCATAAAAGTTGACTATAAACAGACAAAAACAATTCCAAAGTATCAACTACCTATCTTTTTAAACAAGTCCCAACAACATCCTGAGATATTCCTTAACAAATCCATTCCTATGATAAACATGATCAACAACGGATAATAGCCCCACCCTAAATAGATATGGTAAGTGATATTGCAACTTTGTTTTTATCTTTTTATGGATTTACTTATGTGATTTATTTATTGACTCATTCTCAGGATCTCTCAAGGATGTCCATAAGGATTTAGAGAAGAAGGAATGGGAGAAATTGAGCATCATTTCAATTTGTTGTTTGTGAGATATGTTTGTAATATTACCATGGTGAATACTTGCTTTATTGAGTATGTAATTTGTATTAAAACAGTTTGTGAAGTGATTACATGTTAGGTGTTTTGTACCTCTCCATGTGATTGGTCTAAAAAAAATTTCATGCAGTCCCCCCTATACTTTAAACAAATTTTTTGTATGTCTGGTATGAACAAAGATACTCTTTGTTTGTAAAGTCAAAGTACATGCAATGGATACAAAGTCACCTTGGTAATTCATACTCTAGTGCATCGTATCTATTTTGCTACATCAAAAAGGATTGTTCAAACAACGAAGTATCCAAAGTGAAGCAAAGTCACATCATCAATTCTATCCATCATCATATTTCTACTAACTAACAAACATCATCATATTTATTCTAATTAACATCATTTTTTCTATCTATCATCATATTTCTTCTAAATTAACAATCATCCTACATAACACATTGTCAGTACCATATCCATTCTATATCTACAAATGTTATCAAAACATATCATGATGATAATAAACCAATTAAAAGCATCATGTATCATGTATGGGGCATTCATCTATCAACATCCATCATCATAAAATGAGACAAAGTATGATTCCTACATCTACATCATATCCATACATCAAAAAAATCACAAAAACACATATAAACATACATCATCATATATCACCATCACATAAACATATAAGGAGGCTGAAATGAGGAAGGTATATCTCCTATATATATCATCATCCTAAAAAAAAAAAAAACATGTCATAAGTACATCCGCAATGACACAAGTGTGATAGCAAAGTGAAAAAATCATAACATATATACGATGTCTTGAATAGACCAATGAATATGTATAACACACATGTCTACAAAATGCCTCTGTACCATGAAACAATGTGAAAATCAGGTATCAAAAATGGTAAAACCCCCATAGGATGGATAGAACACTAATCAAAACAAAAATGATCTGGTTGTCTCACAAAATGATCACCTACACTGGCACCAACATCGCCACTGCCATCACTGACAACACTAGGCTCTCCAAACTATGGATGCCGAGAGGCCCTAGGAATGATAGCATCATATAAAGTTTGATAATAGGTAGATGTATATAGATACCTTGTTGGATGTTGTGGTTGTCATTGATGTCAACACTATTAGCATTGATGTTCTTGAAGGTTGTATATGTCGAGCATATTGAGAAAATTATAATAAATATGTTGAAGGTTGTTTGTGAAGCTGTGAAGTTTAGTGTGGTGAAAATTTAGTATATTGGTATTCAGGAGTTTCACTTTAAAGGGTTTTTGCTAAGCCTATCTAGTTTATACTCTGGAAGTTTCAAAGGTGCACATCAAGATTTGTGCAAGTTGTGTGTTGTTGTGTTCCTACAGTTATTTTGTTATCGTAGTTGATGTTTCTGGAAGAAGAGAATGTAATTATGGTAATTTGAGCTGTTGTGTTTTCTCATGTGATGTTTTTTGATGTATCTATATCATTCTCTATCCTTGTTGCACGTCCTCGTTGATCAGAGTGATCGTGATAGGATATTTTTCCTTTGTGTGTTCGGGTTTTCATGTTCTTGGCCGACATGGTGGTGTAGTGTGTTGCAAATACTCGTGGATTAATATTTTAATATTTGCAATGTTTGAGGATGTTTCTTTAGGTCTTTATTATGTTTTGATTGAATTTGGTTGGTGCACATTAAGATTTGTTCATGAATTGGGCTAACAATTTGTAATTCATTTATTCTTTTGTTTTTGGCCGACAGAGTTTTTCCATGTAGCGGATATATAAGAGCGATTATTTCTTCATTTTGAAGTGTGCTCAATGAATGTATGAGAAGTGTGAATGTGAAATATGTGAATAAAGATCAAATCATTTGATTGTAGAGTAGAGTGTGAAGAATATTGAGTGAAGTGTGAAGAAGTGTTTTTGTGCCTAACCATAACTATAATCAGGCTTTTGTAGAAGCTAATTTATCAATTCATATTCTTCAGATAGTTTTAATCTAAATGTTTTTGTAAGGAAATGAGCCTTCCCATTTGAGAATTGAGCTCTAGGTAGTATGCATGAATGCATGTGCATTCCTTATTCATTTTCTTTATAATTCTAACAGGGTATAATCTTGTGGACTAACATCCATCATGTTTTTTCCCCTAACAAGGTTTCCACGTATAAAATCTTGGTGTTCTTTTCTTTCCGGTGTGTTGTTGATTCATTATTTCACTGTTAATTATCAGATCTAAGATTAAAGGTTAATAAGGTTGAATAAGTGTGAAATTTTGTGACAACTGATTCACCTCCCCTCTTAGTTGTCTATTCTTGTTTTTCCAACAATTGGTATCAAAGCAAGTTCCTCTAAATAATTTTAATAGCTTGAGGTGATCTGAGATGGAATCATACAAGAAGGATAGTCCTAGATTCGATAGAACAAACTACTCTCTATGGAAGGCTATAATGGAGTGTCATTTAAAGTGCATTGGTGAACCCTTCTGGAAGATTACAAACAATAGATATGTTATTCCTTAGAATGGTCCCTCTACTCCTAATGAGATCAAAGAAGCCACAACAAATATCAGGGCTATAGAAGCATTATTAAGTGCTCTGACTAATTGAGAGATGACAAATGTAATGGGTCTGAGATTAACATATGAGATATGGAAGAAGCTAGAAACATTGTATGAGGGAGATGCATAAGTGAAAGTTGCTAAGCTATAGAGTTTGAAAGGCAAGTGGGAAAACTTTAAGATGAGCGAGGATGAAAAAATTATTTCTTTAGTGCGAAAAGTAAATGAACTAGTGATGGGTATTAGATGTTCCAGTGGAATCTTGGATTAAGAAGAGATTGTGGCTAAAGTTCTCAAATCATTTCCTACTTATTACAAAACAAAAGCTCGTGCTATTGAAGAACTCAGGATAGTAACAAATGTGACAAGAGATCCACTAATTGGTAAGCTTGCTACCTTTGAATTAAGTGAATTTGATGATTCTACTCCTAAGATAGAATCTGCATTTAAGGCTACTATATCAGGAAGAAACCAACAGAGATATGATCTGAGAGAAAGTTCTAGAAAGACATTCAAGTATGAAGATGAGATGAAATAGATTGAATATGAAGAAAGAGAGTTAGAGGAGCTGGAAGCATTGATTTTGAAAAGAGAAACCAGAGGATAAGGTAAGTATAAAGGAAAGTTTCCTATTAAATGTTTTTCTTGCAATAAGATAGGTCATTTTGCATCAAGGTGTCTTGAAAGAGTTCCTAGATTCAAACCTAATAATCTTAGACTTCAAAATAAATTTTACTATGTTGAAGAAGGAGTTACTAATGAAGAATCTGACAAAGAAAATTGAAATGAAGATGGATGGGTATTCATTTTTATCAAGGAAAATGGTATGATGTGCACTAAATCTGCTAGTGATAAGAATATTGAGAAAGCTCTTGCAACCAAAATTGAAGAAAAGGATGAAGGGTGATTGAAAAAAGATGCCCACATCATATAACTAGTGACAAAAGCAAGTTTCTAAGCTTGGATAAATATGACGGAGATGTTGTAAGATTTGGAGATAACAATTCTAGTGTTATTTGTGGTAGAGGCACTATTTCTGTTAGTGGTAAATATAATATTGGTGATGTCATTTATGTTGAAGGATTGAAGCATAACTTGTTGAGGGTTGGACAAATGGTAGACAAGGGATACAATCTTTAGTTCAAAGATGGTAAGTGCGGGATACTAGGAAGTTTCAGAAATGAAATTGCTTCAGGTACAAAGATAAGAGGTAATATTTTTCACCTGAGTGTTGCTAGTGAAAGTTGCTTAATTTCTCAAGTTTATGTAAGCTAGTTATGGCATAGGAGGCTTTGTCATGTGAATTTTGATAACATTTTCAAAGTAAGCTCCACTCAAGCAGTTACAGATCTTCCTAAGTTAGTGAAGCCTACTAACACCATATGCAAGGAATGTCAGATGGGAAAGCAAACTAGAATTTCTTTTCAAAGAAAACAACATCATTCTAATGGAGTATTGGAGTTGGTGCATATTTATCTATTTGGTCCCTCTAGAATCAGAATTCTACAAGGAGAAAGGTACTTTATGTTGCTTATTGATGATTACTCTAGGATGATATGGGTTTCTTTCTTAAGAGAAAAACATGAAGCATTAGAAAAGTTCAAAAGTTTCAAAGCTATGGCAGGGAATGAGAAGGGTTGAAGATTAAATGCTTAAGGTCAAACAAAGGTGGTGAATTCACTTCCCAAGAGTTCAATTCATTCTATGAAGAGCATGGAATCAAAAGATAGTTATCTGCTCCCCGAACCCCTCAATAGAATGGGGTTGTTGAGAGAAAGAACAAAACAATTCTAGATGCTCCTAGAACTATGATGTTGGAAGGTAATGTACCTCATATCTATTGGAGAGAATCTGTAAGTACTACTGTATATACTGTCAGCTAGGTAAATGTCAATGGTAATTCTGGTAAGACTCCTTTTGAACTGTGGTTTGGCTATAAGCCTACTGTTAAATATTTCAAAATCTTTGGAAGTAGATGTTATATCAAGAGAGATGAATATATTGGCAAGTTTGATGCTAGCAGTGATGAAGGAATCTTTCTAGGTTACTCTACTAAGAGAAAGGCCTACCGATGCTATAATAAAAGATTAAGGAAAATGGTTGTAAGTGAAAATGTCAGAGTTGATGAAGACACTGCTAGATCATCCAGATACTATGGATATGATTCAGATGACCAACATGATAGTACTGATAATGGAAAGAATGTGCAGACACTGAATCAAGAGAATCAAGAAGGAGAAGCGAGTGGAAGTGCAAAAGAAAGAATAGAAGAACCAAAAGTTCGAGAGAATCCTAAAGTTTTGAGGTATGTAAAGCTAAATCATTATGAAAATCAGATTATAGGAGACAAGAACAAAGGTGTGCAGACTAGAAGAAGAATTGCAGAAGAGTATTGTCTGATTTCCAAGACTGAGCCCAACAATGTCAATGAAGCATTTACAGATGAATATTGGATGGAAGAAATGAAGGAAGAACTGATGTAGATAGAGAAAAATGGTACATGGATTCTTGTTCCCAGACCTCAGGATAAAAATGTGATTGGAACCAAATGGGTATTTTGAAATAAGTTGAATGAACAAGGTGAAGTGGTCAAGAATAAAGCAATATTGGTATGTAAAGAGTACTCATAGATGGAAGGTATTGATTTTGAAGAAAGCTTTGCGCTTGTTACTAGAATTGAAGTTGTAAGATTATTTCTTGCTTATGCTACTTTTAAGAACTACAAAGTCTATCAAATGGATGTAAAGTTAGTATTTATAAATGGTGAGCTAGAAGAAGTATATGTTGAGCAACCAGATGGATTTGAACTGATTGATAAGGAGGATATGGTTTTCCGATTGAAGAAAGCACTATATGGACTCAAACAAGCCCCTAGAGCCTAGTATGCTAGAGTAGATAAATACTTGTTGAAGCTTGGATTCAATAAAGGTATTGTTGATAGTAATCTGTATTTCAAAATGGATTAGGATAAAGAGTTGATTATTGAAGTCTTTGTTGATGACATCATTTTTTAAGGTGGTGATGAATTATGTATGAAGTTTGTTGATGAAATAAAAAGTGAGTTTGAGATTTCAATGATTGGAGAGCTGAAATTCTTTTTAGGATTACAAATTACTCAGTTAGACAATGGAATCTTTATATCTCAGTCCAAATATGCAAGACAGTTACTGAAAAAATTTGGTATGGAAGACTCAAATCCAGTTGGTACACCCATGATAACCAAATGCAAGTTAACACAGAATGATGATTCTCTTAAAGTTGGTCAAACAAGATACAGGTCAATGATTGGTGGATTACTTTATTTGACTTAGACTAGACCAGACATCATGAACGTTGTATGTATGGTTGCTAGATATCAAGCTAATCCAAAGGAATCTCATGTGACTGGTGTGAAGAGAATTTTTAGATACTTGAAAGAGATAGTTTATTTTGGTCTTTGGTATCCTAAAGATGATGATCTTACCTTGAGCGCCTTTACTGATGCAGATTGGGTAGGATATGTGGATGATAGGAAAAGTACTAGTGGTGGTGCATTCTTCTTGGGGAAGAAGCTAGTATCTTGGTTAAGTAAAAAGAAGAATTCCATTTCCTTATCTATTGTTGAGGTAGGATATATTGCTACTAAAAAAAATTGCACTCAAGTAATATGGATGAAGTAGATTCTGGGAGATATTAGAATTGATTTTTATGAGTCTATTGCTATATTTTGTGATAATTCAAGTGCCATAAAATTTTCTAAGAATCCAGTGCTACATTCAAAGAAAAAACATATATCTATCAAATATCACTTCTTGAGAGACAAAGTGAGTGACAAAGAAGTCATACTAGAGTATATGCCTACTAAGGAACAAATTAAAGACATCTTTACTAAGTTGTTACCTAAGGATACTTTTGAGTATCTTAGAGGTAAATTAGGGGTGATTTCCCCTCCTAATCTAAACTAAGATGCAATTATTTGCATCAATTCATGCATTTATAATCATATCTTGATCTAGATTGATGTTGTGGTGGTTGCTACTCAAGGGGAGTAGTCAGATGACTCGGATATGTGGTTTAGATCTTGTGTAACTTTTCCATTGATGTCAAAGGGGGAGAAGAGAAATGTGAAAACCTTGAAAAAAACTTGGGGGAGAAGAGCATAACAAAATGGGAGAAGAATGATATAAGGAGGAGAAGAACAATATGACAAGAAGGGAAGTTTGTTGAAAGAAGATTTAGTTGTGTTGATGGTATTTTTCACATCATGTGTTGCCATTAATGCCAAAGGGGGAGATAGTTGGATTTTGTGGTTGTGTTTTTTATATGTGGTTGTCATTGATGTCAACACTATTAGTATTGATGTTCTTGAAGGTTGTATATGTCGAGGATATTGAGAAAATTATAATAAATATGTTGAAGGTTGTCTGTGAAGTTGTGAAGTTCAGCGTGGTGAAAATTCAGTATATTAGTATTCAAGAGTTGCACTTTAAAGGGTTTGTTGCTAATCCTATCTAGTTTATACTCTAGAAGTTTCAGAGGTGTGCATCAATATTTGTGTAAGTTGTGTGTTGTTGTGTTCCTACATTTATTTGGTTACTATAGCTGATGTTTTTGGAAGAAGAGAATGTAATTCTGGTAATTTGAGTTGTTGCATATGCTTTTGTTATGTTTGTTGATGTTTCTAGATTGTGCTCTATCCTTGTTGCACATCTATGTTGATCAAAGTGATCGTGATTGGAGATTTTTCCTTTGTGTGTTTGGGTTCTTATGTTCTTGTCCGACATGGTGGTTGTAGCATGTTGTGGATCCTCGTGGATTAATAATGGTTGGCATGTTCGAGGATGTTGTTTCAGTTCTTCATTATGTTGTGACCGACTTCGGCTGGTGCGCTTTAAGATTTGTTCATGAATTGGGCCAACGGTTTGTAATTCATTTATTCTTTTATTTTTTGCTGACAGAGTTGTTCCATGTAGTGGATATATAAGAGCGATTGTTTCTTCATTTTGAAGTGTGCTCAATGAATGTATGAGAAGGGTGAATGTGAAATGTGTGAATAAAGATCAAATCATTCGATTGCAGAGTATAGTGTGAAGAATATTGAGCGAAGTGTGAAGAAGTGTTTCTATGCCTAACCAAAAATGTAATCAGGCTTTTGCAGAAGCTAATTTATCAGTTCATATTCTTCAAATGGTTTTAATCTAAATGTTTTTGTAAGGTAGTGAGCCTTCCCATTTGAGCAGTGAGCTCTAGGCAGTGTGCCTGAATGCATTTGCATTCCTTATACTTCTAATAGGTTATAATCTTGTCGACTAAAATCCACCGTGATTTTTCCCCTAATAGGGTTTCCACATATAAAATCTTGGTGTTCTTGTGTTTCTAGTGTGTTGTTGATTCATGCGTTCATTGTTAATTATTAGATATGAGATCAAAGTTTAATAAGGTTGAATAAGTGTTAAATTCTATGACAACTAATTCACCCCCCCTCTCAATTGTCTATTTTTTTTCCAACATACTTATCTCGCTCTGCTCGCATACCATCACACTTTGTCCAAAGAGTATCTCTCTCTATTGTCAGTAATAGTAATTGAGCCTCTACAACATGTCATCTACCAATATCACTCTCCCAATCTGCCTAAAGATAATCTCTCTTTGTTGTCAGTAATACTACTTGAGCATCTTCCATATGCAGTCTACCAATCCCACTATCTCGCTTAACCCTCATAATATCTTGTTCAACCCTCAGAGTATCTACCAAAGACTCTATGCCCTATCACCATGCAACCTCTACATATCTATCCAAATTCATCCGAGCTAGCAACAAATCAACATCCCTAGCTAGTAGAGGAGGATCTGGAACCTATCTTTGACCTTGTGCATGAGGCACTCACTCATCCTAAATATCCTTTGCCTCATCATGTTGATCTAGACCCAACTTCTCTAGAGGAACATCAACACATTGTTGCTCACCACGATGACCTATGATGCTATCTCTACCCACAATAGGACCACCTCTAGGATCAGTAAGCCTCAAAGGCCTATGTCATGTCCACCACTCCTAATAATTGTGAGTAGTACCTGTATCTGCCACTCCAACTGACCAACCCCAACCAACTAGGGAAAGTGTTACAAAATCCATAGTAACAGTATCTGCATCAACTTGGATACCCCATATATGGACCTCCCAATAAGTCCAACCAAATCAAGCCTCATAGGCATCAGGAATCTGCCCCTGTCTCTCACTAAAATGATGACAAACTCAATCAGGTAGATAATGATCTATCACGAATGATGAATGACCAAGCAACCAATGGGTATGTTGACAATACACAAGTTGATTTGCATCCTCTGGCCAAGCTTCACAACTCATGTAAGGTCTACATATAAAACCAAGCATCTCATCAAATACACAACACCAATAATGCAAATCCCTAGGCAAAGTGTAGTGCATAAAATACCCATAACGATATTAGTATGGATCAACTAGAGAACGATCCTGAATCCCATCAAGATGAGTCACTGCAATATTCTCCCATGCCCAAACATGAAAAATAGATACACTTGCACACAATGACCTCTCTCCTTGATACACTACCTCATGCATAACTTGGTAAAGGTGGGAAACCAAACAGGAACCCCAGGCATATCTCGTTCCATGCTTGATCATACTCTCAATACATACACCCCAGCCCACTACAAACTATCAACCTTGTCTATCAAGAACAACTAATCTCTATACCAAGCTACAAAGGACAAGAACGATAGGGTTTGCGCTATCTAAAAAATCAAATAAATCAATCTCTACATCACGAACATCCACATATGCTGCACCTAACAATCGTTGCATAGCACATGCACCTCGTCAAATATGGTATGTAACAACCTCACCATGAATAGGAAGACAAAGAATCCTCCACACATCCTTTAGAGTAATGGTTTCCTCCCCTGTAGGAAAATGAAAAGAGAATGTCTCAGAGTGCCACCTCTCCATGAGAGCAATCAACATTTCCATATGGGTCCTTATAGGAGGCATGTAACATATATGATAAAAACCCACTACATCAAGAAAGTCCCACTCCAATACATCAAACTGGGAAATCAGATCAAACAAGTGACAAGGGCATCTCTCTCTCTCTCATCATGAGAGATTGGAGATTCACCTACAAGTGACATAAACCAAGATGTTAGGGTTTCACTCTAAACAAGCAAAGAAACATAAAATGACACATACTAGATGAAAGATGAAATGTATGATGCTAAATGGAAACAAGCTAGGGTATACAACATAGGCATGGTAAAAAAATGATGCTTAACAAAAAATGAACATAAGCAAGGGTTTCACTCTTAACAAGCGAAGAAACATAAAATGACACATGCTAGATGACAAACGACATGTATGATGCTAAACGGACACAAGCTAGGGTTTACAACACAAGCATGGTAACAAAATGATGCTTAAAGGAAAATGAACATAAGCTAGGGTTTCACTCTAAACAAGAAAAGTAACATAAAATGACACATGCTAGGTAACAAATGATAGTTGAGATGGTAAATGAACACAAGCCAAGGTTTTAGAATGAAAACATGATGAAGAACGAAATTCATGAAAGTAAACAAACACATGCTAGGGTTTAGAACAAACCTAACAGAAAAATGATAGACAAAGAGTCAATTACCAGGTTATGAGACAAATTCTCAGCAAAAGACAGACAAAAGTGCCATTTTAGGAAAATTGCACAAAAAAATGGGTGTAGTTTCTTGACAAGTGCACAGTTTGAGGACAATTGTGCAATTTTACAACAACTGCACAGTTTCTGAACAACTGCTCAAAACAAATGTACCAGTTTTGAACAAATGCATAGTTTTTGGATAGAAACACCAAAAACACTTGAAAAATGCACCAAAACTGAAATAAATGAAAAAACCTCAAACAAAACGCATTTGTTTGACATGACTTCACACACGCAAAATGAGAATGAAAACATGACGAAAGTGAAGGGAAAAATGGTACATACCGGGGCATCAATGTTTGAAGGTTGTCTATACTCTTGAATGAGCTCAGAACGATGTGGGGCAACCTTGAATCTTGGTATTCTCCCTCAACAATTGAAAAAATGTGGAATCCATAGACAAGAATTAGCAAAAGGAACTAAGCACAAATGATCCAATTTGAAGATAAATTTCCTATATAACACCTTAAGGAAACCCTAATTTCATCTAGGAAACCCTAATTACACTTAGGAAATCTTCCTACTTACAAATTAGAAGCTCGAAAATAAGAAATGATGCACATTAACATAGAATATTTTAACTGAAAACATCAAAACAACAATACAATAGTGTCAAGAGCCTGACCTCAAAGATTGAAAATTTTGGAAAACCTCTCAAGGGGGCAGCACATAGTCCTACCATCATTCCACTCAACATTGAGGCATAGTGGGGCATAATTTTTCTTTTCAAAGAACTTAATCTTAAAAATAGAATCTTTGAAACAAAGCAACCAGTACTTTGTATCAAAGAGGGGCAAAATGTAGACATGTAAAAATGACTTGACACCTATCACACAACCTTGAACCACATCAAACAATATTGAATGACATCAAATAGAACTGAACGATATCAAACAACATTGAATGACATCAAACAACACTGAACAACATCGAATAGCCTCAAACAAAATCAAACGATGTGGAACATCATCTTCGATCATCCTGTAACACTTTAGAATGACTTGGAATCATCCTGTAACACTTCAGAATGACATAGAATCATCCTGTAACACTTCAGAATGACTCAAAATCATCCCATAATGCCTTGAAATGACTCGGAATCATCTTGTAACAACTCATAATAACTCAAAATCATCCCATAATGTCTCGAATCATCTTGAAATCACCCCAAAATAGTTTGGAATTATCTTGTAATGTCTCGAATCATCTTGAAGTCATACTGCAACATTCCTGCATCACACCACATCACATCATATCAAAATGACATCAAAAACTCTAATTCCTCTATTAATTGAATAATAAAACATTATTTAATTAATTCACTTTTTCACCATTTCCAAAAAAATTAATAAATTTCATTTATTTAATAAAGTCCCAAAAACCCTAATTCCTTTATTAATTAAATAAAACAACATTATTTCCCACCCTATTTCATCATGATTAATTAAATAAGTCTAATTATTTAATTACATCACTAAATCATCTTATTCCCCTAAGTGGATTAAATTATTAAATAATAATTTAATTACAACACTTTCCCTCCAAAATTTGAATAATTAAATCAAACTATTCAAATGAATTATCAAAAATCAAATCAAACTATTCATATTCCTCACACAATTTCTGATTGAGCAAATTATTATTGTTGACTAAGCAATCTAATTTTTTAACTAATCAATCTATTTTGTTAACTAAGCCATCACAAACTTGACTGATCAATCTATTTCGTTAACTCATTAATCACATCCCTAACTGGCCAACCTATTTCCCAATCACACAAATTGTGCAATCCACTTTGCACAATTCTCTCATGTCTAAATCCTCTCAACACACTTCGACCGTTGATTTGGATATTCTTCAAAACGATCTTGATCATCCATTTCAAATCTTATTTTCTCTATAACAAACCTCTCTCCTCACAAGAAAGGATCAGAGTATCAACATATATTCAACAATGAAGTGTTTTCAAGATCATCCTTGAGAGAGCTTCATCCATTGTCTTTGATCAACCAAACACAATAAGCATTCATCCACACTTTACACATGAACTTTGGAGGCTTCCTTGTGATAAGAGAAATCCAACATCAAATGAATACACTATGCTATGGGATGGTAAATTCTATCATTTTTATTCATTTAATTTGGTAATTAGTAGGTTCCCCATCATGCTTACAATAGAATAGTTTCAATTTTTTATGTGTAGGAGTTTCTAGATTTCAGATTTTAAGATTTTTGGCTATAGATTAGATTTATTCGTCAAATTTCTTTCATGTCCTTGGATCATTAATCTAATGTCCTTCTTCCCCCTCACACAATTTCATATGCCACTAAGGGGGCCACTCCATATGTCTTCTGCCTTTTAGGACTTGGTTTCTTAGGGGATGATTCTTATTGTATTGTGGCAATGTCTGGCAGAGGCTTTGTGATTACAATACCACTTGGTTTGATGGGCAGCTTGGAGGGATTTCAAGACTGACCCCTACGTTTCTCTTCTGGTTCAACATATAATCTTTCAAAGTTATCAATAATTAGGTTCATCCTTTCGATAGGATCCCCTTCTTCAACATAATTCTTGGAATCTAGTGTTCCTTTTCTTCTTCTCTTCCTCAAGCCTCTTTATGATTTCCCACTTCCTCTTCCTCTGAAAAACTTCATGGGGTGTAAATAAATTTCTTATTACATCTTTGTAATCCATTTCATGGGTAATCCCAACTGGAGTGAGAAGTGTTTGGCTTATAAAATTAATATGCCCTTCAGGATCAAAGACCCTTTCTCCTCATGACTTCAATGCATACCTCATCTTCAAATAGCTTTGTAGTTCTTCAAGAGTGTCAAATCATATGGATATCTCCTCATATTCAATTAGGTTAGGGGGGAATGTCCCCCTTTTCTTTCTTTTCATAACATCCTACTCCACCCATAAAATTTTTCACATAAATTCTAAAAATTCAATTCAAATAGAAACAAATTTAGGTAAAACATGCGGGGCTTGAGGACACCCATATACCCTTATTATTGTTTGTTCTGCTAAGAAGAACCAATCATTAAAATTGTGAGTGTGTCCTTGCTCTAGCTTTAATTCTAAAGGTCTTAATACTTACATGACTTCATCAGGAAATCTTGGTGAAATATGACTAAGATTGGCCATGATCCTTACTATGAAATCATCATGAAATATTACATAATCACTATTTTTACATCTACTATCCTAGATGTAACACCAGTTTTGTACAAGAAACCTATTCAATTCATTATCAATCATTCCCAAACACATTCTTTTAGTCCATTTCCTTCTATTTTGTTACAATATTAAATGACACAATGGAGAGTATTTCCTAAAAGTGATCGGAGCTAAGTCCTCTCTTTCAAAAATCCCTCATGTATCCCTTTCTTAGTTACAATAGAAAATTCATACTCAATGTTCACTTTAGGATTTTATATCTTCATTGCCATCATCATGAGATTGATTGGAATCCTCTCTTGAGCATCTATTCCAAGCACTTTTCACAAAGAAAAATAAGTTATTTTGAAATATACTTGGAAGTCTTCTATGGAAAATGAATCAATTTGGGAGGGGGAGATAGGTATCCTCCTATTGTTTACACCCATTTTCATGTGTAAAGTAAGTTCATCAATCCTGTAGGTTTTTAATCCTCCTCACTTCCATCCAAGTCGATCTTAGTGATAGCTTACTTTTTTAACAGAAAACACTCTATAATTGCTTCTTTAGTCAACACCACTAATAGTGAACCATCTGGCATTCTTATAGTCCTGGTAGTCGGGTGATAATATTGTGCCAATACTTTAATAAACTCAAAATCTATGAAGACATTTGGGACTATCAATTTGGCCAAATCTAAGGTCCAAGGATTCAAAACTAGAATTGTGTCATCCCTTTTTTCATAGAAGTACCAAAACATATCCCACCCTGAGACATGGATAATTTGGTCTCTACATCCATGGCTTATATCTTTAAACACCTTTTTGAATCCTTTGTCTACAAAATTAGGTAGCACATCTAAAATAGATTGTTGCAAGGACCTCTTCTTTGTTTTAGAAATTGTGGACTCTTCCTTTTTACTCACAAGTTGACTTCTTTTGGGTGGCATGATGAAGAATTTACTCCTACTTAATTTCTTTAAGTTTCTACTTATAGGAGAAAATTCAGCTTTTATACACCTACTACAAAGGGTTTCTATGAACTTACCCAATGAAATAATAGTTGTAGAGTCTTCCCCCTTGAACTCCCTTGCCTTTGATACATTGATTTGTGTGAATGATTGTAAAAATATCATAGAATCCCAATTATATTTGTTGTTGAGCTCAACCACCTCACTATTAATGTCAATTTGTGAAAACTATTTCATAACATGTCCATATTTTGAGTTTGAATACATACCTTTTATCTTGGGAAATCAAAAGGTTCATGTTTAGAGGTGTAATCATTTTCATTGACGATCTAAATGGTTTAATGACTTATATCTTAGTACCACTCTATCATATCAAGACTGTTGTGAAGTAGCGGTATGGAAGGGTTAGCACTACTGCTACCCCACACACACCCCTTTAAACTCTAGTGGTGTGGCAGGTTAATTATAGTGGTGGAGTGATTTTTCACCACCATATTGTAGTTTCACTGTTTACCCCTTGTGGGGATGTGTTTTACTTTATTTTTTAACATGTTCACACCGCCACCTCACGCTATTCATATTTGGTTACCACGGTATTGCAGTAAGCATTTGTACATTGACCTATATGTCCTATCATCCTATACATACCTCTATTTACTAATGTGGTAGTGTGGTATTATATTTTTTATGTATTTTAGGTGGGAATATAGGGGTATATTATGAATGTAGTATTCTAGATATAATTTTATTGAAAAAATTGAACAATTTTCTAATTTTTCAGTCTCTTAGTTTTAGTTTTTAGTGTCAGATAGACCTAAGAGATCATTTCTTTTTTTTTAATGAGGACTCTTAGTTCACCTAATTTTAAGATATCTATATGTATTATTAAATCACAAATTTTAATTATTGTTTCCTTCACACAAGCATATTAAATGCATGTGGAGACTAGAAGTTGTATTACAAACTAAAGCTATCCAAATATCAAAGAAATGACTACAATTTATTACCAATATTTTAAAGAGTTTTTTACTTTCATAGGTATTTTGTTGTATTATTTGATACATTTATACCTTGCTTTCTTCTTTTCATATCTAGCAGTTCTAGAGAAGTTAGAAAAGTCTAGCATCTACAAAACATATAGGACATACAAGAAGTTATATTCTAACTAAACAAAATTAATTTCAACCAAAGTAAGAAAACTAAGAAGAATGATTGAACATAACTTCAAATGCACTTCAAATCAGCAGTGAACATCTCAAGTTTTGTATACAATATACCAGTAGAATAATGATGATTACATTCAAAAATTTATCAATAAAACAATAGTGAATAAGCATACCTATACTCAGATCTTTATTACATTCAATAATAAATTACACCATACATATAACCAAATTTTAGGTGAGAATCTAACCTCTTAAGGTGACAAAACATCAACATAATAATCTACATTTCCAACAAGATCAGAATCCTGATCACTCGTGTCTACATCTGCTTTATTTTCTTCCTCATCCTCATATGTGGCATGCAATACATTCTCTCTCTCAATCTCTTCATTTGTAATAAAAATCTCTTCTTCAAACATTCCATCATCATCTTCATTCACTTCTTCGAATGTTTCTTGTAAATTAACATATTTCCCATTAGGCATTATATCAACAACTTCCATGAATTTTCATTTTGAAAGAGACTCTATTTGAATGAAATACAACCATCCTGGGATTCTTACATCATAAATTAGAAATGATTGGTTAATTTGAAGAGGGGAAACATACGACTCATTCGACTTTGATAAAAATTGTCGTCAATTTGTGTGTACAAATATTTACTCATAAAATTGTATCATGGATGGTCGAATTTTCTTACATTTTAATAATATAGGAATATTTTCACCAAAATTCACTTGAATAATTTCTTGGATGAATCCAACATAAAAAAATTTATCATTTTCATGAATAAATTCAGCACTAGCAACACAATCACAATTTTTCTTTCCTTTGTCTTTTTCTTCCACTCTTAAATGACTACCATAGGCCCACATTCCACTAAAATCCATAGCCAATAAATGTGGAGATTGTGAAAGCTCACTTTCCTCCATTGTTATATCTTGACCTTCTTCTTTTGCATCACTGACTGCATTAGAAATCCATTCTTCAAATTTTGGAAATGAATCACCTCCAATCAAATCATGACATCTATTCTTTTGAGGTCGATGTTGCATCCAAGCTTTATTCTCTTCTTCATATTTTCTACATTGAATATTAACGTACAAATAGTAAGATTAATAGTATAAATGTGTAAATTCAATTGAGTAAATAGATTATTGTGTAATTTTTTTTAACCTACACCACTTATCGAATGAAGATGTGTTTTAAATAATATAGGAATCTATCCCACTTCTTTCTTGATGTGATAGATTAAAGAAACATTAATTTTCTTCTAATACTTCACCTACAACTCTCTCATCTTCATCATCATCCCATACACATTGATTGACATTTTTAAAATCCTTCATATATTCTCTGCAAAATCCCATGGCCTCTTGCATTAAATATCCCTCAAACATGCTACCTTTCTATTTTTCCCTAGTACAAACATTTTTTTTCAAAACCTTCATAAATCATTCTATAGGATACATCCATCTTGTTCTTACTAGGCCACAATGCTCTAGTTCATATTCTAGATGTGTCAAAATATGCATAGAAATGTTAAAGATTATTGGTGAACATTCCCATTCCAATAGACAAAGGACTTTAACAACCTCCTCCCTCAAACTATCAAATTTTGAAGGATCTAATACATGTAAACTCATTCTCTTTAATATTAGGCCCAACCTTATAATTTCTAATCTTGGCCCCTTTTCCAAAAAGATATATATTTACCATAATAGGTAAAATATTCTTGATTATGACATGATATTCATGGGTCTTGAGGCCTCTTAAGCCATTAATGTCAATTTGTCTTCTAATACTACTACTTACATATCCAGTGGGAAATAATTTAGACCATCATTCAACATTCTATCAACTTCAAACCCTTCATCTATGTTTGGTGCAACTTCATCTATGTTTGTTGCCTCTTCATCTCTCACACTCTGCAATTCTATCACATATTCATCATAATTTTAATCACAAGGGCTTATAGTACTATGCCCATATCTTATCATATGTCAATAAATCAAATTTCTTATTTTCAACTTTCCACCAAGACAGTCATTACATGGACATGGATATTTGTCCATGTCCCTCTCATTAGCTACTCTCTCATCAAATACATGGTATTGATCCTTATTCAACCTTTGACATTGATCCATCTATAATTTTTTACACTCAGAAACAAAAAAAAAAATTGGGGAAAAAATGGTAAACCAAAAGTTCAAGATTTTTTGAAAAATTTGAAAAAAAATCAAAATTTTAAAAAATGTAAAAAATTGTAAAATAAGAGATAAAAACTATTTTTTTTAATTGAAAGGAATTTCATAGCAATAGAGTTATAGAGAGAAAATAAAATAGAGAGTTTAACTAATGAGTTGTAAAAAATAGATTTTTTTAGTTTATATTCAAATTGACATTGTGTTGCACATATTTCAAACTCAAAGAATTACTTCATATTACATAACTAATAACTAGATGCTAATAGATGAAAAAAATTCAATTATAATATAGTTTCTACAAAGTCAACCTAAGTAGTTATGCAATTACTTCACATTGCATAACTAATCACTAGGAGTAGCTACCGATTGCATTTTCTTGTCAGGGTATTCCATGAGACCATAATTATTTGAGGCATTTTTTCAAATAGTTCACTGCCTTGTCTATGCTACCATATTTTTCATACATTTCTACCAAAGCATTTTATCAAATAGTTCACTACCTTGTTGCTATTGCTAAAATCCTAAAACAAGTGCTTTCGAACAAGCTATGGATTCTTGGAAAAAATCTATCAAAGCATAATAGTAAGCAATAGCATAGACAAGGCAGTGAACTAGTTGAAAAAATGCCTCAAAGAAATGTGGTCTCATGGTGATGGAATGCCATGGAAATCCATAAAAAAATCTTGTCATGGCATTCGATCAGCATGAGATCACATTTCTTTAAGTCATTTTTTCCAAAGTTCATTGCCTTGTCTATGCTACCACATTTTTCATACATGTCCACCAAAGCATTTTATCAAATAGTTCACTGCATTTCTACTATTGCTAAAATCCTAAAATAAGTTATTTCAAATAAGCTATGGGTGCTTGGAAAAAATCTATCAAAGCATAATAGTAAGCAACAAGCTATGGTCTCATGGTTTTTTTTTGCGTGAAAATCAACATGATTTTATTTGCATTTTTTATAGTTTTTAAATGCATTTTTTTGGAAATTTTGTTGTTTGAAATGGGGAAAAATCTCGGTGGTTAGTGTTGTGTATTTTTTAATTGTAGGATTCTCATAGTTAGTGAAAAAGGTAGTGTTCATGAAGGAATGTAAATGATGTGTAGAGCCTTTTAATTATACGTGTATTGTGTAATGGTATTGAATCATTTAGCAAACCATTTTTCTTCACAGGTCAACATTTTCTTGTGGAATAGTTGACTAAGATAGCTCTTGTTTCAACTAACCACTCTCATGAAATCTCATTCATATTATAATCTTGCATGATCTTATCATAGTAAAGGTGATTATGACATCATTCAAGGAAAGCCAGAGGCCATAGGATTTTATGGATAGGTTCAATTGAAGCTAGGAGATCTTAAGAGTTCTCTCAAAATTTTTGAAAAGGTTCTAGAGGTACACCTTGAGAACTGTGAGAGCTTAAAATTTGTAGGCCATATATACGCTTAGCAAGGGAAGGTAGAGAAGGCTTTGGAAATTTTAAGAAAGAAAACTTGCATAGATCCACATGATGCCCATGCATTTATCAAGATGGGTGAGTTATTAATATCATTAGACCCTAGTGTAGCCTTAGATTGTCTTAAGACAACAAAGTCTCTTCTAAAGAAGAGCAAAGAAGAAGTACCCATTTAATTGTTAACTAACATTGGGGTTCTTCATGTTGAGCATGATGAACTAGAGTTGGCTCAACAAACTTTTTATGGCGGCATTAGGAAATGACATTTGGGTTGAATTCATAAATAAAAGGCCCAATGCCAATTATACAACTTTTTTTGTGTATTTTAAGGATATGGAATTATTTCAACGACTAGAAGAAGGTGGTGTTTCACTTGAGTTACAAGTTCAATTCCCATATGCTCCAAAATACAAAGAGGAAACTAATGAAAAAATAGTCCCCTAAACCCTAAACTACCTATATGGTTCTGGTACTCAGTTGCATGTGTAACTACTTTAAGTTTCCAATCAGAAAGCTATAGATTTTGTGTTTAATGTAATGAGGGTTTTGAATTACCTCTGAATTCATTGTAAACGGTGTCTCCAAATCTAACTTCGCTATAGAAGGCCCCGCCGACTTCAAATTCATCACAAAAAACTCTAAATTCCTTGCCCACAATTTCAGAAGTCTCCAGATCCTCTCCAAACAAGGTTTATCACCCATGCAAGTAGTTGTTATAACCAAAAATGCCTCAATGCCAAGATAACTAACTAATGAAACAAGGAATTCTATGAATAATGATTCATGTGCAATACACTCCTACCAATTTGACTAATTGTGTTGAGTTTATATTTACGTGAATAATTATTTAGTCATTTTTATTTGTATGACTAAATAATTTTTTAGTCGATGACCAAATTAGTCATTTATTTACTCATTTATAGCCGAGTTGCAAAAAAATAGTAGAATTTAGTCATTTTTAGTTGTTGTGACTAAAATTTTTAGTCACATAGTCATTTATTTGAAAAATTCTACTAGTGTTGTGTGAGTTGTTAAGGCAACAACTATTGGAGAATATACTAAAAACTAAGTATTCTCGATAACCTTTTTGGTATGGTACCTTGATCATGTGTCAATTATTTTACTTTCTTAGAAAGTTTCCTAGTGTAAGGAATGTAGTATGGTTAGACAATGTGTTAGTGGCTAGACAAATAATAGATCATACATTGAGATATGTGGATTAAGTATCTAAAGATGAATCCATGTGGGGGTTCTTCAAATCATTCCAATCTTAGATGCAAGCAAGAGAAGGGATACCTAAGAGTGTGGTTGAGAAGTATAAGAATGATATTATCTTCATGGTAAGTAAATATTGTTGTATGATGGAATCTATGAACCAAGGACAATATGGGTTCCTAAAATAAGATATGAGGTAGAAGAGAGTGTGATTACTAATCTTGTTGATCACATGTTGATAATTCCAAGAGATCCTAAAGAAGAGAGAGGCACTTATGAGGAAAAATCTAGTGAAGTATACATGGAGCACAAATAAAAGGAAATAAATAAGAATGTAGAGAAGATGAAGGAACAATTAGTGGAGATGATGGGACTACCAAAGGGCCTTGTGAAGAAATCAAAAGGCATATCTAGTCCTCCAAAAGGTTCCCCTAGTACTATAAGGTCAGGTAAGACCTCTACCCCCTCTTCGGTTGTTGCTAACTTCTCTAGGACTAAACCTACAATTGATTTGAAAAGGAAAATTCTTCTAGTGCCACTACAAAATAACAAAGTGTTATGTAGAAGAGAAGAAAAGATAAGGAAAGAAGATAATAGTATGTGAGCATAAATATTGATGATAAGGAAGAAGAAGAACAAGAAGAAGGACTATAGTTGGTCAGAAAGAGAAAAAATAGTGTCTCTCAGGAGACAAGTGTAAAGAAAGAAAAAAATGATATTGTGGATACTAAAAGTGAGGTAGAAGTAGAGGAGAAACAAGCTTTACAATTCATATGAGGGAGAAGAAGTCTAAAAAAGAAGGAAAATCACCCAAATGGAAAGGAAAGAAGAAGAATCCTTTGGCTCAGAAATAGAACCCTATGAAGCTTGAAGCATTGGTGAGCTGTATTTTAGAATATGGGAAACTATAGGAGATAGTTACATTATACCCTACTACATATGATATAGGAAAATCAACCATTGAACAAGCTATTATCAGGTACATTGTTTCTTTTGATGTTAGCATGAAGGATATGTTGGAACACAACAATCTACTAAGAGTGGAGGTGAATCAGTAGATCAATTAAAAATTATTCTTTTAACCCCTTATTATAATTAGATCAAACAATTGTGAAGAGATTACACACACACACAAAAAAAAAAACTCACAACACTAGATATATGTGGAAACCCAAGATGGGGCAAACCCTGGTAGGATCTACTTCCCTAATCTAGCCTCACAATAGAACCTCACTAGTGATAATGTTTAAGGGAAAAAACCCTAAGAAGACACCAATCCCCTGATTTAGGAGCACCAATTCCAAGGAAGCACCCAATCCCTACATTGAGCACCAACTTAGCTATCTAATGGCACCAACCAATTAGATTTACAATGTAAGAGTTATGGAGATACAACTCCAAATGATTCAAATGAATCTAGTTCTATGTTATAGACTTATTATTTAACTACTCAATCTCTACTCTGCTTCCATGAAAGCATACTCTCTATCTCTGATGCTTCTGACTTAGCAACTCATACATTTTCTCTGCTCTTCCCTTCTCTACAATCTTCACTTTAGAAGATCCACTATTCTAACTCTCTCTTTCTCTATTTAACAGTCTCTTTGCACTGCTTCATATTGTATGCATACCCTAGATGATTTTATGAGTTACAGTCCTAGTCTTCTTCTCACAACATATGCATCCTCAGCTCACACACATTCATCTCCCTCTTTCATTCAACTTCACCTAATTAATTTCACCAAAAAATTTCTTCTACACCTCGATCCCAACACCACCAATGGAATTCAATGCATTTTATATATTTGGTGTCAATCAAATCTAAGGTTTCATGCTTGATTGAACTATTCCAAATTTCATAGCCACATATGCATTAATGACATCAAAAATTCCTTCCTCCTTTTCCATAATGTAGTTGGATTAGTTATATCATTTTTTGTGTAGTAATTCCATTTTCCTAGATGATTCACATAATCCAATCTTTGAATACAAACCATCGATATTGAAATTTATGCCATGATCTAGCATATCTTATTTACCCACCTTGCTTTAAAATGAAACCATCTGATTTGAATTGCTTTAAATGTGGTCATAGATCTCTAGTGATTCAAAAAATAAATGTGAATCAAGTCAAACAAATGATTCTTTCCATGTGTCTCATTCCCACAAATCTGGACTCGTAAACCCAAGTTAATGCAAGCTTCCCATGGAATTACTCCTTTTTTTTCAATGATCTTGTTTTTTCTTTCCATTGGGGGTCAAGAGATGTGAATCCCTTTACCTCTTAATTGGAGTGCATTACAAGGCTTAACAAGAAATCTCAAGAACTTACACACGATGCCCTTTTTCTCTTGTTAGGTTTCGACCATCAACCTTACCCTTTACCTTCTACCTTCTTTCACACCATCACAAATCAACACACCAACCTCTCAACTCCAAAGCTTAAAATAGTGAAACATGCATTAAGATTCTACTGAGATCATTATCCCAATTCATTTCCTATGCAATACTTAACCCTTTAGGGTATTAGGGTTTTCACATATCACTTACCCCTTTCTTTGCTTTTGATAAGGCATAAGCCTTATTACTACTCTGTGGTGCCCAAACACTTCCTTTGGTAGCTTTAACCCTTTTGAGTGTCGGAATTTGGGATTTCCTCACTCTATTTACCTTTTACCTTCCTTATCATTGCAATAAGGCACAAGCCTTATCTCTAATGTGTGATGTCCAAAACCTTTTCGGGGGTTGGGGTTTGGGGTTCCTCCATACCTCTTTCATCACTTTCTTAATGTTTAGGTAAGGTGAAAGCCTTAATTTTGATGCTTGATTCCCAATACCTTTAGCATATGGTAAGCCTTAAGTCTAAAGTCCAAAGCCAAATCAAAATTAGTTGAAAAAGACTAAATATTTCTCTACTTAGCAAACAATATAGAGTAAGCTTGAGGCCTTGGTACAACCATGGTAGGAGGGTCCTCAAAGAGAACAATCCAGACCATGCAGCAAGAGTTACACAATAGAAGCAACACAAAATATGGAGGAAAATGTAGATTCAAACATTCTCATTATTAGAAAATTCAATTACATACAATCAGCCACATCCAATCTTACAGATTTGGCTCATAGGCATGGTACAACATGCTCAAAATATAGTATTTATATATGCAAGTGAAAATCTTACAAATCAAATTTTATATTCATCTTCATCATCTTGATCTTGACTAATTGTTATCCTAATGATCCATTACAAGATTTATATCATATCCATAGATCTAGAAGCATCTATGTCAGCCAAAGATCTTTACAATCTCCAATGAAGAAAACATAATGTGTGCATGAACAAGTCGGCCTCAAATTTGAATTTCTCCACGATAGGTGCACATGATGGAGTGTGGACCTAAAATTAAGGTCGAGGAAACTTCATGAAACAATTTGAAACACCCCAAAAGGATCCACAAGCTATGGGAAAGATCCACGAGCTATCAAACTAGCCGTTAGGCTTGAAATTATTCCAGGGCTAGCTCCAAAACTCTCACTTATTCCAAAAGTGATAACTTGTTGGAAAAAGATCCAATCGAGTTGAAATCTGGGAATTAGGAAAATGAACATGTCCATGATGTAAACATAGATCCACAAGGTCTAGTGAGAAAACATGATGAAATATTGAATCTACCAACTTGAACAAGAACAAGAACTGAACAAGAATAAAATTGAATGGAAATATTTTGGTTGATGAAGGATTGCAAAGAACCAAGGATGCTCCTACATCAAACATCGGGGTTAATGAAAAGTGATTCCTTCACTTTGTTGGGGTTAAAGGAAAAAAAATGTGATCTACCTCAACCTAATAAATCCAAGAAGAATCATCCATTGGTCTACCTTTCAACTTCACAATATATTATTTGTGTTGTCTTCTATGATTTTTCCTCCCATCTCTAACATCCAAAATATCTTCTATCTCATCTGATTGTTGTTTAGGAATTTTTTCTTCTAATTTTTCTTTATTATCTTCACTGAATTTTTCTTCATGGTACTGATGTAGATCTACAAAGTTGAATATAGGTGATATACCCATGCCATATGGTAACTCTACTTCATATACATTTCCTGAATTAAATTTCTTCAAAATCTTACAGGGTCCAAACTTCCTCATCTTGAGCTTACTTTATGCGCCAATTGGAAATCTCTCCCTCAAATACACCATCACTTCATCTCCAACTTTGAACTCCTTATGTATCCTCTTTTCATCTGCTCATTCTTTATACTTTCAGTTCATATCTTCCAACTGTTGCTTTACTTGAGTATGCACTTTCTTCATATGTTCTACAAATTCCTCTGCTTCAACACTTCTTTTATCCTCCTTATTGATGTCTCATAATTCTGATATACCTCTAGGATGAACCCCAGTAAAAATCTCAAAAGGTTTTTTCCCAGTACTCCTATTCACTAAATTATTGTAGGAAAAATCTACTTGAGCAAGAACTAAATCCCAACTTTCGGTCTTCTCTCCAACCAAACATCTCAGAAAATTTCCCAAACTCCTGTTTACTACCTTTGTTTTTCCATCAATCTATGGGTGAAAATTAGAATTGAACTTCAAATCTATCTTCAACTTCTTCCAAAGTGTCCTCCAAAAGTAACCAACAAACTTTGTATCTCTATCTGAAATAATACTCCTGGGTAATCCATGCAATCTGACCACTTCCTTGAAAAAAAAGTATGCTACATGTATTGCATCTGTTGTCTTCTTACAAGGTATGAAATGTGCCATTTAAAAAAAAAATCCGCCACCACAAATATAGAATCATTACCTCTTTGTGTCTTTGGCAAACCAAGTATGAAATCCATGTTGATATCCTCCCAAGGTCTTTTTGGAATGGTCAAAGGTTTATACAATCCAACATTCTGACTACTCGCTTCTGCGACTTGACAAACTCTGCAACTTTGCACAAATTTCCTAACATCCTTATGAATGTGAGCCCAAAAGTAATTCTCACTTACCAATGCTACTCTCTTATCAACTCCAAAGTGTCTTGCCAATCCTCCACTATGTTTCTCTTTCACCAAGTTATCCCTCATTTAACTTTGGGGTATACACAATTGATTTCCTATTAACAACATATCCTCCTAAATGAAATAATCCAACAACTGACTCCTATCCTCCAAGACTAGTTGTTTAAAATCTCTCCAAGGTTCTGCAAAATCCAAGTCTTCTTCATATAATTTGTTTAATTCCTCAAAACCTAATACCTCCACTCTCATCTCTACCGGTAAATTCCTTCTCCTACTCAAAGCATCAACAACTCTATTTCACTTTCCACTCCTATGTTTCAAAAAAAAAGTATAACTCTGCAATAATTCCACCCATCTCATGTGTTTCTAATTCAACTTACCTTGAATTTTTAAATACTCAAAATCCCGATGATCTGTATACAACAAAAAATCATTAGACAACAAGTAATTTCTCCACTTCATCAAAGCTTGAACTATGGCATAGAACTCATAATCATACACTAAATACCTTTTCCTAGCATCATTCAACTTCTCACTGAAATAAGCTATTGGTGTTCCTTCTTGACAAAATACTTCTCCAATTGCATTTCCACTTGCATCACAATCTACCTAGAATACCTCATTAAAGTCTGGTAAATCCAACACATGCTACTCAGTCACCTATTTCAACAACTCAAAGCTCGTGTCTACTCCATATATCCACCTAAAATCCTTCCTATCTCCTCTCATTATTTTTGTCATAGGACTGCAAATAGAACTGAAATTCCTAATGAACTTTCAGTAGAAACTAGACAATCCATGAAATGACATTACCTCTCCAATGATTTTTGGTGTAGGCCACTCAACAGTTTCTCTTACCTTCTCAGGATCCATCTTCAATCCATCCATTGATATCACAAATCCTAGATATACCAATTATTCCTTCAGGAAACTACACTTCTTAATGTTTATCAAAAACTGCTCTTCTCTCAACCTCTGCAAAACTTGTCTTGTATGGAAAAAAATTTCTTCTCTAGTCTTACAGAAAATCAAGATGTCATCCAAATAGAAAATCATAAACTTACCCAAGAATTTCTTCAATACCTCATTCATCAACCTCATGAAATTACTAGGTACATTTGTTAGTCCAAAAGGCATCACCAACCATTCATACAATCCTTGTCTTGAGTTTTTTCTTCCACTCATCCCCTTCTTTGATTTTGATCTAATGATATCCACTCTTCAAATCTATCTTTGTAAAGTACTTAGCTCCACTCAAACAATCCATAATGTCATCCATCCAGGGAAAAGGAAATCTATACTTCACTATGATTTTGTTTATGGCTCCAAAGTCTGTACACATCCTCCATTTTCCATCCTTCCTAGGTGCTAGCACTACAGGTACTGCACAAGGACTTAAGCTTTCTCTAATCAAACCTTTTCACAACAACTTTTGCACTTGTCCATTCAATTCTTCATTTTATGCTAGTGTCATCCAGTGTCCTACTTTATTAGGAAAACTATCTCTAGGAATCAGATCCATGCAATGACTAATACTCCTCACAGGTGGCAATCCATCAGGCACATTATCTGAAATGATAGCTTCATATTCTACCAACCATTCCCTTATCTCCTCTGGTTGTTCTTCTACATGCTTCAAGTCTTCAAACTTCTTAGAAACCAAGGCATAGCACATGTTCTCATGTATCAATCCATCCAAAAATCTACTTCCATCAACCAAACAAATTCTAGCATTTGTGCAAACCTCAATTTTAGGGACATCCTCCAATGGCAACAAAGTTTGCTTCATCCCATTTGCAAAAATAGTATATATGTTCTTCTTTCCATCATGAATAGCCTATCTATCATACTTCCAAGGCCTTCCCAAAAAAACATGGCATACATCCATAGGCATGATATCACACAAAACTTCATCATGGTAATTTCCTATCTTCAATTTCACCAAACATTATTCACTCACCAGTATCTTATGCTCATCCTGAATCCATGCTATTGAATAGGGCTTCAGGTGTTTCAACCTTTCCAACTTCAATTTGGTCACCATTTCTTTAGAAACCAGATTCTCTAAGCTTCCACTATAAATAATCACTTTGCAACATTTACCAACTACCTTGCATCTGGTTCAAAACAAATTCTTTCTCTACAATGGTTCCTTCTCCATCTCACTTTGACACAATACTCTTTTGTTCACCAAAACTTCTCCCTCTTCTGATTTATTAGATGATCCAACATGATTATCCTCAAAAAAGGTTGCTCTTCTACTATTCTATATCCTTCTACTTGCTTCTCCCTGATTACATTCAAATGCTCTATGTCCTTCTCCACCACACTTATAACAGGTTCCTTTGAATACTCATTTCTCCTATCCTCTATCACCTTTTCTATAACCCTCATTCTGGTAACCACCATATCCTCCTCTTTGGTAAGAGTTTCCCTCATTTCTATGGTACGAGTTATCATTCTTACTAAATTCCTTATCTTTATTTCGATCTGAAAAAGGTCCTCTTCCTCCTCCAGTAAAAAATATTCCTCTCTAAAATCTTGCACCTCTTCCTCTCTATCATTTCTCATATCTTTTATTCAGCTTCTCTTCTACTTTTAGGGCACATTGATATTCCTCCTCCACACTCATCAACTTAATCAAACTGATCAAATATTGTATAAATGACCTCAAACCATTCATATAGTTGGCTACTTGTTCGGTCTCATCTTCTGAATGTCCAGATCTGATATTCAACTTGTAGAACTCTTGATTATACTCTGTCACACTTGACTCCTACTTCAAATTCTACAACTTTCAGAACAAACTGATATGATAGTTTGCATGCATAAACTTTATCTTCAACTTACTCACCATCTGATCCCATGATCTTATCTTCTCTTTTCCTCTTCTTTTCCTATCTATATACAAATGTTCCCACCAAAGGGATGCATGTCCTTTCAAATTTGTACAAGAAAATTTCACCTTCTTGTCTTTTGTGGTACCTTCAAAATCAAAGTACTTCTCCATCTTTTTTATCCAATCAAGCAATTCATCTGAATCCAACTTACTTCTGTAATCTGTTGGATTGAAATGTGGTTTAGTATTCACTTTGGTTAGGGCTCTTATGAACCTCTCTTCTCCCTAATCAAGGGCAAGTTGCTATTCTCTTTCCCTTTCTTCCTGTTCTTCTACTTCTTCATCACTCACATCATCAATTGGTTGACCTCTCCTCTGGTCCATTTCAATTGCTTTCAATCTAGTAGTCATTCCTCTCAACATCTCCATTAAAGTTGGGTTTTCATTTCCACGCGCTCCATTTACTCTACCATTTCTTCTTCCCACCATCTTTACACAAGTCCTCTGCAATTGTAGGTCAGATCCTCAATCTGCCACCCCACAACAAATATTCAACAAGACTTTGCAAACTTTGGAAATATTCCATGGAATGAATATGTATCGTGCAACAAGAGTTACACAATAGAAGCAACATAGAATATGGAGTAAAATGCAGATTCATTAATTCTCATTACCTGAAAATTCATTTACATATAGTCGGCCACATTCGGGCTTACAGATTGGGCTCACAAGCTTGATATAACATGCTCAAAATAGAGTGTTCCTATATGCAAGTGAAAATATTACAAATCAAATTCTATATTAATCTTTATCATCTTTATCTTGATTGATTGCTATTATGATGATCCATTACAAGATTTATATCATATCCACAGATCTAGAAGCATCTGCATCGGCCAAAGATCTTTACAATCTCTGATGAAGGAAATGTAATGTGTGCATGAACAAGTCGACCTCAAATTTGAATTTCTCCATGACAGGTGCACATGATGGAGTGTGGACCTAAAATTAAGGTTAGGTACACTCCATGAAATAATTTGAAACACCAAAAAAGGATCTGTAAGCTATGGGAAAGATCCACGAGCAATCAAACTATTTGTTAGGTTTGAAATTATTCTGGGGCCAGTTTCAAAACTATCACTTAATCTGAAAGCGATAACTTGTCGGAAAAAGATCCAATCAAGCTGAAATCTTAGAATTAGGAAAATGAGCATGTCCACAATGAAAAATAGATCCGCAAGGTCTGGTGAGAAAACATGATGAAATACCGAATCTGCCAACTTGAACAAGAACAAGAACTGAACAAGAATAAAACTAAATGAAAATATTTTTGGTTGATGCAGGATTGCAAAGAACCAAGGATGCTCCTGCATCAGGCCTAATGCTTGAACTTCTGCAACACTTCATGGCTTGCTTCATTGATTCCCTTTTTGGAATTAACCAATAATTTATCCATCTGATATTACTCAGATCATCTTTTGACATCAATGAGATGGCCCTTTTGACATCAATGAAGATCATATTACCAATAATCTCCCCCTTTTTCATTGATGGAAAAACCAAATGCTCTGCACCAATTGTACCAATCTGAATGCACATACATCAACATAGACTTTTCAGCATAGCAATCTTTCTCCCCATTAGCAATCAACTATCTATAGTAACAACTCCCCCTTTGATATATCTCCACATCTTTCAAACATAGAGAATTTTGCTCAATTTATCCTCTTTTGACATCAATGGCAAAGGGACTCTTCAAGACACCATGTTTCTATTGAAACCAATTTGTTCTCTCCCACTTTGACCAAAATTCTCTCCCCCTTTCTCAAAATAAAGGAGTGTTTCCATGACATCTGCAACCATCAAGTTGGTAGAAATTTGTAAAAAAATTCATACCTAACTTGAATTCACATTCTTTCTTCTCCAAGGTTGAATAAATATTCTTGTAAAGCTCGCCCTAGAGTCATGCCCTATCACTAATAATTAGTGAGGTTAGGCAAGAGCAACCACTCTGGGCACTTCCTTTTGATCTTTCTCTTTCCATACCTTATTAGGCTTCTTCTTTGTCTTATTTTTCTCTTTTTCAAAGACATGTGAACCTTTGGTCACTTTAGGGAACATACTTCTCTTTTTACTTTGTGCCTTTGGTCTTACACAATTTATTCTACAATGTTTGGCTATGTGACCAAAATTATCAATTGGAGCATGTTACATTCATATCCACTAAAGGATCAAATGAATTTCTATTCACAAAATTTATTCTCCTTTTGAGCATAACTCTACACTTACTAGCCCTATGACCAAACTAACTATACGTATAACAATAACCATAGAAACATGGGAGATACCTACTCATAGCATTTCTTTGTGTAGGATGAGGAGATCTTCTTGAATTTTTCTTCTTCATGTTTCTCACCCTTGTGAAATTGTATACATCAGCTCCCTTCATATTATGCTTCTTCTCCAAGTCTTTAGGTATCGATTTATTAATATTCTTATCTACTATAGGCTTCTTTTCTCCATCAAGTTTCTTCTTATCAACAACATCTCTAGAGGCATCCTTCTTTGATTTCTCATTCTTTGCTCCAAGATTCTTTTTCTTTGAATCATTCATATAAATTTGTGGATACACTAGTAGTAGGGCTCTTTCCTTCCTCAAAAAATAGACCAAATTTTTATTTTGAATTCTTTTGTGATTTAATCAACTCTTCAAGAATCTTTGAGCCTCCTTTCAATTTCAAACCCTTTTCAAGGTCTTTTCTCAGGGCCACTATTTCTACTTCCAACTTCATGCATTCATTAGATTTAGGTTGTAGTTCAATTTTAATTGTGTCTTCTATTCTCTTGGCTTCTTCAACTTATGTCTTCAAGCTCACCACCATTTTGTCAGATTCTTCAATATTTTTGGTTAGCTTTTATATCTCTTTTTGTGCATGTTCTTTCATGTTTTTGTTCTCATTTCTCAAGCTTTAAATCTCACCCAAGGCACTAATGAGTTCACTTTCAAGACCTACCTCAGCTTATTCTTCATCATAATTTATTTTGAATGCCATGAATAGGAATTCATTTCCCTCATCCACAAAGGCACAATCATGTTCATCATCTAAGATATCACTAACATCAAATGAACTACTTTCTTCTTGTGTGTGCAGACTCTTCTTATTCTTAAAGTAGTTCTCTTTTCTTTGGAAGAAGGGTTTATTCCTACTACTATCCACTATTTTATCAAAGTTATCATTTTCATAATTAGGGAATATAGAAGAAAAATATCATATTTTTCCATAGTTAAATCATTTAAAGGGTAACTTACCTCTATATTTTCTATAGCCTTTTCTTCATCTTCTAATGAAGTTATCTTCTTCTTCATCAGTCTCCTCAAATTCAGATGTAGATGCTTCAATATTTTCCTTTCTAGATACTTTGAATGCAACTTCTCTCTTAGTGATATATGCATCTCCCATTCTCATTTCATAGGTGGTGAAGGTTCCATGCAACTCATCAACAATGAGTTTATACAGATCTCTAGCTTCCTTTATTGTAGAAATATTAGAATCATATATTGAGGGTAAGCATCTTAGAACCTTTTTCACAATAACAGATTCTTTCATCTCTTCTCCAATACCTCTAATTGCATTAACTATTTCATCCACTCTTAGGAGGTAGTCTACAATTTTTTCTTCTTCACTCATCTTCAGACTTTCAAATGTTCCCTTGTAAGTCTATATCTTGGCCGAATTTACCTTGCATCACCTTCATAGATTCTCTTCAACTTGTTGTGGACATCATGTGTTTTTTGAAAATACATCACTTTGACAAACACTAAGCCAGAAAATCCATAAATAATAGCATTCTTTTCCTTACAATTATTCTCATATGCTCTCTTTTTAGCTTGGTCAATATGAGCCATAACATGGATTATGTATCTATTTAGAACTAACATCCACACATCAAACCCTAATGAAGACAAATATGCTTCCATTCTAATTCTCCAAAATACATAGTTCGATCCATCAAAGAGAGGTGATTTGTTTGAGGAGGATCCTTCATGAATGGCTATTTTTTGTGTTCACTATCCAAGATCTAACCGAGATGATTAAGATTCTCCAAAGGAACAAGGGCTCTGATACCAATTGTTGGAACATAAAAATCTATTGAGAAGGGGGGTGAATTAGTAGATCAATTAAAACTTATTCTTTTAACCACTTTTATGAAGATCAAACAACCATGTAGAGACTGCATACACACACAAAAAACTCACAACACCGGATATATGTGGAAACCCAAGATGGGAAAAAATCTAGTGAGAAAAGCTACTAGGATCTACTATCCTAATCTAGCCTCATAATAGAACCTCACTGGTTACAATTTTTAAGGGTACCAACACTAAGGAGGCACCAATCCCTTGATTTAGGAGCACCAACTCCAATAAAGAACCCACTCCTTACATTGAGCACCAACTCAGCTATATGATGACACCAACCAATTAGATTTACAATGTAACAGTTATGGAGCTACAAATCTAAAGAATTCAAATGAATCTAGTTTTGTGTTAGAGACTTATTCTCTAACTTCTCAATCTATGCTTTTCTTCCATGAAAGCATACTCTCTATCTCTATTATTGCTAACTTAGAAACTCATACCTTTGTTCTACTCTTCTCTTCTCTATAATTTTTACTTTAGAACATCCTTTGTTCTAACTCACTCTTTCTCTATTCGACAGTCTCTTTGTACCACTTCACACTTGATGCATATCGTAGATTATTTTTTGAGTTTATTTTCTAGGTCCTCTTCTCACAACATATGCATACTCAGCTCACACACATTCATCTCCCTCTTTTATTCAACTTCACCTACTTGCCTTCACTGACAAGTTTCTTCTGCACCTCGATCCTAACACCATTGACAACATTCAATGCATTTTCTATATTTGACATCAATCAAATCTAGGATTTCATGTTTGATCAACTTGTTCCAGATTTCATAGCCACCTATGTATTAATGGCATCAACAATTCCTTCCAATATTTCACCAAAATGTAGCTAGAGTGGTTATATCATTTTCCATGTAGTAATTCCATTTTCCTAGCCATTTGACACAATCCAATGCTTGAATACAAACCATCAATATTGAAATTCATGCCATGATATAGCATATCTTATTTACCTGCCTTGCTTTAAAATGAAACCATCTGATTTGAATTTAAATATGGCTGTAGATCTCTAGTGAATCAAAACAACAATATGAATCAATTCAAACAAATGATTCTTTCCATGTGTCTTATTCTCATAAATCCACATTGGTCAACTCAAGTAAATGCAAGCTTCTTGTAGAATTACTCCCTCATTTTTGGCGATCTTATTCTTTCTTTCCATCAGGGGTGAAGAGTCGCTAATCCATCTTACCTCTTACTTGGAGTGCATTGAAAGGCTTAACAAGCAAGCTTGAGCACTTATGCCTAATGCCCTCTTTCATTTGTTGAGGCTCAGCCATCAGGCTTACCCTTTACCTTCTACCTTCTTTCACACCATCCCAAATCAACATACCAACCTCTAAACTCTGAAGCACGAAACACCAAAACATGCCTTAAGATTTTGCTGACATCCTCATGCATTTCCTTCAGAATACTTAACTCTTTTGGGTATCGAGGTTTGCACATACCAATTACCTCTTTCTTTTCTTTTGATAAGGCATAAGCTTTCTTACTACTTTGCGATGCCCGAACACTTCCTTCAGCATCTTTAACCCTTTCAAGTGTTGTCCTTCAGTCTACCCTCATTTCTTTTACCTTTTACCTTCCTTCTCATTATGATAAGGCACAAGCCTTATCTCCAACATGCGATGCCTGAAACCTTTTCAAGGGTCGAGGTTTGGGGTTCCTCCATACCTATTTCATCACTTTCTTAACATTCAGTTAAGTTGTAAACCTTAATTTCGATATCTAATTCCTAATGCCTTCAGTATATGATAAGCCTTAAGTCTGAAGTTTGAAGCTAGATCGAACTTAGCTGAAAATGACTAACTCTTTCTCTACTTAACAAGCAGTATAGAGTAAGCCCTAAAACATAGAAAATTTGAATCTTCTAAATGGAGATCACTAATTCTCTATTTTCCATTCAAATATGAGCAATATAGGGTACATATCTAAATTCTAACCATACATATAGTCAAAACCCATATTATTGAGAGGTAAGAATGATGTTACCAGTCACCAAAGCTACTTTTTCAAATATTTCTCTTCATAAATCTTCAACCTAAAACCTACAAATCACACATCATAGAGAAGAAAATGTTGATTGTTAAGGGATCAGGATTGTTTTCCTAGGTCAAACCCCATTTTATTAATCAAACTTGATAATGAATTGAAACATGTAATTGAAGGAATGACAAGTGAACATAACAATATCACAACTTACCATACCAATATTGAAACCTTGGAATGAAATTAGCATGTAGAAATCTCCATGGATGTGATTCTTGATCATGAAGATGATATCTTGAAATACTTGAAGTGATCTTGAATGCTACATCAACATTATAATGGAGCCTTGATTTCTGCAATAAAACTTTAATAATTGTCCCTTGAATGCCTTGTGTGTGATCATCTTCTTCTTGTGTGTCTTCAAATGAGGATGAAAGGTCTCATTTTATAGAGGAGAGTTAAGTGAGTGGCTAGAATAAGGATCGCGACCAAGGGCCAAGATTAAATTGGGAAATAATTTAATCAAGGGTGGAGGTTAATTGAGAGAAGAAAGACATGGATCAAAGAGCTAAGAGGTATTTAATCTTAGTGGTCAACATAGGAGAAATAAATAAAATGTTGCTTTTATTTATTTAAAAAGAAAGGTGAGAACAAATAATTAATTAATTATAGAGGAAAGGTGGAGTGTTAAACATTAAATAATTAAAAATAATTATTCAATGGAAAGGGAAAGGATAATTAAATAATTAAAATAATTATTTAATTGGGGAGATAAAAGAAGGATAAATAATTAAATAAATAAGATTTATTTAATTATAGAAGAAAAGGGTAATGAATAATTAAATAATTGAAATAATTACTTAATAATAGAAAAAGAGGGAAAAGTTAATTTTTGAATTAAAATAATATTTAACTCAAAAGTGGGTGAAAAGGATAAAATATTAAATAATTAAAAATAATTATTTAATATTGGAGGGAGGGAAAGTGGGAAATAATTAAATAAATAAGATTTATTTAATTGTAGGGTAATGAATAATTAAATAATTGAAATAATTATTTAATTATAGAAGAAGAGGGAAAAGCTAATTTTGAATTAAAATAATATTTAACTCAAAAGTGGGGGGAAATGAGAAAATATTAAATAATTAAAAATAATTATTTAATATTGGAGGGAAAGTGGGAAATAATTAAATAAATAAGATTTATTTAATTATAGAATAAAAGGGTAATGAATAATTAAATAATTGAAATAATTATTTAATTATAGAAGAAGAGGGAAAAGCTAACTTTTGAATTAAAATAATATTTAACTCAAAAGTGGGGGGAAATGAGAAAATATTAAATAATTAAAAATAATTATTTAATATTGGAGGGAAAGTGGGAAATAATTAAATAAATAAGATTTATTTAATTATAGAATAAAAGGGTAATGAATAATTAAATAATTGAAATAATTATTTAATTATAGAAGAAAAATAAATAAATAAATATTTAATTATAGAGGAAAAGGGGCTTATTTAGTGATGCAATTAAATAAATGAAATTTATTTAATTAATCAAGGGAAGAATAAAGAGAAAAAATTAATTAATTAAATAATTAAAGATTATTTAATTAATAAAGGATTGGGCTCGTGGATTCAAAATAGGATCAAATAAGGTGGACCCAAACAAGTGTTAAAATGTAAAGGGATACATTTTTCTACACTACAAGCCCGAGGCCCAATGCCTAAAATTTTACAACACTTCATGGATTGCTTCACTAATGCCCTTTTTGACATCAACCAACAATTTCTCCATCTAATATTACTCAAATATCCTTTTGACATCAATGAGATGCCTCTTTTAACATCAATGACAATCATATTTCCAACAAGATATAGAGAGTCAACTACTTGAGGATTTGAAAATCTTATTATATGCATGAAGGCAAGAAGACATAAATGAAGATGCCAAACTAAGGGCGTTCACTTTGGAAAAGATCAATTATTCTCTCACAATTGAGGACAAAGCTAAATTAGCTCAATTGTATAAAAAAGGAATTCAAGACTAAGTAGAGAGTTAGTACCCTAATGAGCAGGGACAAAGTGGATATAGAAAGATTAAGAAGTGGGATGATGGAAAAGGTTGCTAATCTAGAAAAAAAATTAGGAATGTCTCTAGATAGTGAAGAACAATTGCATGATGGTGTGTTTGTTCCTAAAGTGAATGAACTAGAAGATGCACAACATGAGAATGTAGATGAAGGAGAAAATATGCAAGAAGATGATACTGATAATAAACCTTTGGTAGAATAAAATATTGTTGGAAAAGAAAAGGATGGTGAAATGCAGAAGGAGGAAGCACAAACAGAGCATAATACACCTCCTCCAAACATAGAGAAAATTGCAAAGAAAGAAGAAGTCATACAAGACAACCCAGAGAATACAGATGTGCAAAACACTGAAGACCTACCTCTCTCAAAAGACAAAGATTTTGATAAACAAGAGAAGAATTCTCAGGAAGACTCCAACACTGGTGAGAAGGAAAAGGATAATAAAAAATTAGTTGAAGAAAAGAAGAAGATTGAGGATAAGTCTAAAAGTGCAGGAAAGGAGAAGGATGATGGGAAAGTTGAAGAATGCATTGGTGACAAGGAAAACCTTGATGAAAAGAAGGATTAAGAATATATGAAGATGGCTGATGAGTCCTCTAGAGCCTCCAGAGATTATTTGAAAAGCTTATTAGATATGTAACTCCAATTCGAACTGATAATATCTGGACAGTTGCTATAGGTTCCAATGCAGCAAGGCCAAGTTGACATGAATAAGATATCCCCCTTGCATAAACCATAGCTTGGTGATGCATTTCAAGCCTCCATGGGAAAGGAGATCCTGCAAATGTACCAAAAGAGTGTTGAGATGATTGATTAGGTAGTGAAAGTGCTAGAAGATAGCTTCCCCTATATAAATGTTGACAATTATTTATTTAGTGTGCAACAACTGAGGTTACTCCTTGACTCATTCAAAGAATATTCTACTGGTTAGGGGAGAAATTACGAAAGGAGGTAAATAAGAAGGTAAATGAGATAAGGGTGGAAGATGTTTTAGAAAAGTGTGCTACTTCATGTTGTAAGCTACAGAAAAACCTTAAGGATATTCAAAATTATATTGAATAAGCAAATATTTTGTTTCAATTTTGTTTGAAATGGCCCAACTCCATAAAGTACATAAAGGATGAGATTGAATCCATTGAGTCTCTAATTGATAAGGCATATAAATCATATGATTTGATAAATGATGCACTATGGAACTACAAGGTTGGTAATAGAGAATCTGCATGGAGAGTTCTTTCAATTGTAAGAAAAAAAGGAGAAGATTATAATGCAGTTTGGTCAGCTCAAAGACCTGATAAATGCTAGATTTACATCCCTAACTGGTGCTTTGGCTAATGTAGATAAGGTAGTAAGGTTGAATCCGGTACCTAGTACTCTAGAGGAAGGTGAAGAACTCCTCATGTAGTTTGATACTTAGTGTTGCATGCTTGGATTTGTCAAGAAGGATTGGGAAGATGGAAAAAAGGATTGGGAGGCACACCTTGCAAAATTGAAGTTGTCATACAAAAACATTTTTCCTTCTAGTTGATTTTATACATTTATATTCTGATTATGCAATTTTATATTTCATTATATAAATGTGGAAGATAGTGGATAGTATAGCAATGCAATTTTTGGTCATTTTTTTATGGATAGCATTATTAGGGGGAGTTACTCTCATGTGTGTGTGTATATATATGGATATATTAGTTAGGGGGAGTAATTATGTATGCTTTAACAATGAGCCCTTTTCCATTCATTTCAAAGGGGTGAGTACCTGATAAAATGACTGGTTCGAGAGTATTCTAGAGAATATCTAGAGAAGATTTTTGGGCATGTTGCCATCAATGATAAAGGGGGAGGTTTTTGGAAGTTTGCTTCTCATTGATGAGATTGTTCGAAACATGAGCATGAGCATATATGGTGTTATCATTGATGTTAATATTGATGTACTATTGTTTGATGAGTGTGAGTGATTGTGGTGATGACAATCCATTTTACAAGTGCAAGAGTTTTGATCCGAAGCAGAACAAATGTGTTGGATATTTTTCTAAGTCCTAGAGTATAATTTTCATTGTATAATGAACCAATTTTGAGGTCCACATTGCTCTGCCATGCATGATTAGGTTATGTGGTTCTAAGGTAATTTTGGAGTATATATAAGGAATCCAAATCCAAATTTTCATGTCTTTATGTCCTCTGGTATTGAAGATAATGATGACAAAGTATCAGACTCGATAGTGATAGTCTTACTGATGCATAGTACATGATTAGAATGCTCTTCATTCCACCATGGAAGAATATTTGGTTATGAGGTGTTGTGGGAGTGCTTACATATGTCAAAGGTTTGAGTGGTTCAAGTGGAAATTTTTTTGGAGGTTTGCATGTCAAGTAATGTATGAACAATTGGTTATTTTATTGTTGCTTCACTAGTGGTGCCAACCTAAAAGGGTTTTTGGTTTTGCAAAGTTAAAGTATGGATTGGGAAAAATTAAGGGAGCTATTATAGGTCCATGTCGACCTATTTTGATGTTTTATATATTTTTTATTTATTTCATTAAGCATGTATGGTTGGATCTTGAACCAACAGTTTGATGTATCACATGTTTCATCTAATTAGGCCGACCTAATTGATATTGTAGATGTTTATGGATGTAATGCATATAAATGTAAGTTTAAAAGATGAGGTGTGTGTTGTAGAAAAAGTGGTAATATGAATTCCTAAGCAAAGTATGTGAATGTGATGTGAAGAAGAGTAGAGTGGGTGTAAGTGTTGAGAAACATGAAGTGTGTTAATTCAATATATTAAGCTTCAGTGGAAGTATCTCTGAAATATTGTAGATACATTGTATCATTTAAAATATTGGTATTTTTTCACCCTTTCTTATTTCTCTCTTATTCTCTAGATAGTGATTCCTCTAGACAATGATTCCACCTAGCAGTGAACCGCTCTATAATATCTTGTAACTAATTATAATATATTATGTGCTAATCCTCATTGTGGTTTTTCCCTTCTTGGATTTTCCATGTAAATATAGTTTTCTTGTGTTATGTGATGTGATGCATGCTTTAAATATCTCTTTTTATTTATACAAGTTGGGTGAAATGTTTTGAATACATGTTTAAGTGGTTTCAGAGAATATTGATTCACCCCCTTCTTAATATTTTGAGTGTTCAACAAGAAGTAGTATGGTGAGACTAAAAAACTTAATTGAAACATCTTTTGTATAAAATATTTCCCCAAGAAATGGTAAGAACTCACCCTATAATGACATAGGGGACAAAAACACATGAGAGTGCTAATATTCCCAAAAAAGACACTAGTGCTCTGAGAGGACACTAGCACTCTAATAGGGAACCAATTCCTAGGAAGGAAAAAGTACACCGCTCCATAGGTGTCCCAAAAATGTGTTGGCATCCTATAGCTATACAAGTGTCTTAGAAATGCATTGGAGTCTAGAATCTAAACTCTAGTATTATTTTTGTGATGAGAAAATGACCATGCACTATATTCCTAGATATATTGAATGGATGACTATTTCTAGCTCTCATACCAAGGTACAATAATTAGAACTCGTAAAAGAAAAATAAAACATTAAAAAACTCAAAAATGGTAAAAAAATGACTAGGAAACTAAGAGGCACAAACTTACCCAATCTATAATGAACTAAAAAACAAAGGATATACTCTCCACAAAATTACAGGCCTATAAGAGACCAAAAATTGATTCTACTGAAATGAGGGATAAGGGAAAAAATTCTTGACATACCCTACTAGTCCTTCAACAAAGATGAGAAACAAAATGATACTACCCCATGACAGGTTCTCACCAAAACAGAACCCCAAACTTGAGATATGAACCACATGAGATCATAATCCAATTTGAACATTTTCTAATACAAGAGATTCATTTTAAGCTCATAACTAAATGCTCTCTATATTTATTTTAACTAGCATATCTAAAATGATAAATAACATTTGAAATAATAAAATCATTTGAATCCAATGCTGAGAAAATATATGAATGAAGATAAATCCTTCACCACTTATGTGTGAGGTTTATAATACATCCAATAGGAGGTTCCATTAAAAATTATAATTGCAAGAGAGGACTCAAAGTCCTAAAATATATCTCTTACATTAATTTATAAAATTAGAAACTAAAATGAAGTGGTAGAGAACCTTGACTTGCACACTAACTAAAGCTCCTACAAGATGAAGCGTCAAAGAACTTTAATCCCGAATGGTGGTTCCATGATACCCAACCACATGGTTCCCTTAGGTCCACCCCACCATTATAGGAGATAGTTATTTGGGCACAAGCATAACACTCACACAAAACAATGAAGCATGGCTAAGACACTAGTCAATACAAAAATTATCATAACATCCACATGGTATCCAATGAGATAAAAAAAAGAATACGCAAAAATAATAATGATCAACATAAAATGTGTAATAGTACAAGTAATATCATATAATCATAGAATATCATGGACATTGGGATAAAATCAGCAATAATAAGTCTAAGGTATGATCCACTTCATACAGCATATACATGCCAACAAGGAACATACAATGTGTGTAATGATGGTCTCTTCCAATCACAACATGAAAAGAGATGGGGCTCATGTTGGACACCAACTTATAGAACATCAAGGAGAAGGAACCTAAGGTCTAGGGAAGGAGTGATATTACAATATCTCTAAGTGATGGCTAAGCTAGATTGATTATGCATACTCAATCAAAAATATCTATTGGTTCTTAGAAAGAAGGATGCCTCTAACAATCTCTAGCAACCTCTAGATTGGGGAATGTCCTTCATGCTCACACTTAAGCCTTTATAAGTGCTTTCAACTATGTCATGGCTTTGAGATCTTAGTTAATTTTATTACCTATAGCATAGTAAATTGTTTTCGCTTACAATTTCATGTTAGGTTTAGCACCCTTTTTGGTGCATGTATTTAATTATGTTTGTGATAACCCATTTTACTATATTTTCGAGAAAATTAATTAAATCCTTATTAATTGGGTTTTGACAAAGTAATTTTTTCCTAGACCTAGGGGCCTTGCATCTCTCTCAAATTTTATAACTGAATGTCATCCTTAGTTTGATTTAGAAAATTAATTTATTTTTCGGCCCCAATAAATAGTTATATCAAAATATGTTTAGATTCATATCTATATAAGTTCTTCCCTCATTCATAAGTGTTTTATATCTCTAGCAACCTATGACAATTAATGCAAATTAGACGCAAGAAAAAAAGTGATAATCTATAATTATCATCCAATTCATGTTCACGTATAGTATGATGTTTCTTAATTATTATTATTATTATATGTGATAATACTTGCATTATCTTAAGGATACTTCTCCATCCTCCTTGTACAAGATTCGTAGAACTATATCAGTCCACCAATGGTTTTAGATTTGAGTAGTAAGATATCATTTTTTTATTATTATTATTGTCATTTATTTCTTTTCCTCTACTCCCCTAAGAAAACACACTCTTTATTATCATTATTGTTGTGGATGTGGGAACACCAACGTAGGGTTTTTCCAAGGAAATCCCCTATACAACACAACCGTATTCTCTATGTCTATTTTGTAGATTTACAAGTTATTTTTATGTGAAGTGGATTTGAAATATCATCTCCTTTGAAGGATATTAAACCCTAATTCATGTATTCATGGTCTCATCATCAATAAAGTATGGCATGCTAATTATATAAGCTTTATCAAACTCTAGATTTTTATTTCTATAGTCACAAGTCTTCAGGAAATGCTCATTTCATACAGGCTCTAAAATCCTAATTCTTGACACTTCTAGACAAGGGCACCCAACATTTCCACCCTACCTATTTTTCTCCAAATTCTAGCACCAGGTTATTCTCTATATCTCTTTCCCAAATGTACTATCTATTTTTTTGTTTCTATTTTGTAACTTATGTATTTTATCACATTTAGTCAATTTATTCATAATTCACCTAGTTCATTACATCACCATATCAATCATTACATACTATGACAAAAGGGAATAAAACCCTAACCATCATGTTTGGCTCTCCCTTGAATACAATAACCAAACAAAATCTCTTGCTTGATTTTGTGTCCCTAATGTTTAAGGTGGAAAGATTGATTAAGGTTAGGAAATTTAGTCTAGATCTCACTTTTCCCACTTAACATTTTGGTGAACCTGAATTAGCTTACATTCATAGATCTTCTAATTCAATTGCATCAATTATTCATATATGAATTAATTGATTAAGGAATTAGATTAATTGAATATCTTACTCTCTATATGAAAAAATTGTATGTTTAGTGTAGAAAATAAATCATTTGAATATTTATTCTATTTTTTTATTGTAAGACACAAACCTAAAACACCTTCTCTTCTTTAGAAATATCCTTAGCATATCTATCTTGTCATCACATGTTATTATATCTTCTAGTTCTTAGGAACATTTATGTGCCTTGAAACTTATACTTGTTTTATGAGTTTCACAACCTGATGATCTACATCCAACACTCCTATGAGAAGAATTTATTAAATTATGGTTTATCATTCTTTGAATAGCTCTCGTGTTGAGAATAATTTTTTTATATCTTTCACTCAAGAAAATTCTACAATACAATCATCTTTGGATCCCATTCTACCTTGCCCATGATCTTTGAATTAAAACTACTTCATGAATTTTTTGGTTTCGATGAATTTGTAGCCCATGCTCCCAAGGATCAACTTCAAAAACTAAACAAGGACTTGGTTGTTCTCCAACTATTCTTAAGTTTAAAATATTTGGCTACTGAGGTCATCCCTCTTATAGACAATCTTATAAAATTATTACTTAGTGACTTGAAAGGTGTGGAGGTTCTACATAGTCTAGCTCACATAGTGGATTCAAACATAATGATGTCAACTAGTTGCATGGGAATTCTCAACATGCATCTCCTCAAAACCAAATGGGGACACAAGTGTCAATACCCATGATGGAATCTCTTATTCCAAAATTCACTTATTCTATTACAACTCCTACTACATAATTTGGTAAAATTATTAACACTAGTTTGGGTGTCACATGAGGAAATCCTATAAGCCAATATAGATTTGTTCCACCCTCCTCTAGCCTCCCATTTTTTTCTCAAAATTTCAATCCACTTTTTTACCAACACATTATTGGTCAACCTCATCCATATTTTATTTACCAAAATTCCAATCCACCTATTGCTATCGCTATTCCTTCACATTCTACCAATTCTCAAACCATCTTACCTATTGATCTTGTCATTAACCAACTCTTATAAAATGTGAGTTATGTTAGGACTGTAAAATCCTCACACTTTTCACCAGTCTCCATCTACTTATCTCCTAGTCCCCACAAAAAAAAAATCACATCAATACTAAGATCAATACAAATCAGTGAAATTTGTGTGACAAGATCCATTCCATAGTCCCATAAATATGGTCCTCTACATACAAATATTCCCCTGATCATAACAGAGAAAAAACACAAAAGAAATTGATCTATGTTCCTTTGAGTTTCTTCCTCAAGCTTTATCTTTACTTTTCATTTCAATTTATCATTTCATCGTTCAGATCCATTATCATTTCATTCCTAGCCAAAATATAGCAGAGCTACTTGTCATAGCATGAATAATTGATCCTTATCAGAGAGATCATACACATTTCTTCCTGATCAACAAGTCACAAATCCTTTATTTGAACGTTCCTTGCGATATCGGGGAGATATGAGCTAGGTCACAGTGATCAAAAGGCCCCAAAGATAACAAGACTACATAATCGAGAGAACAATACCTATCATCTCACCGATGAGAGCCCATCAACATGAGCAAAATGGTCAGAGTAAAATTTTCAAGTCATGCCAAGCTCAAGAGTCACACCGACAAAAAATACATCGATGAGAAACACAAATACTCTTACCGATAAATCTAAAGGATTATTGTGTCAGGGAGACATGTAGCATCAGCTCGAATCACTCGGATCTCACCAATCTTATGGGTCACACCGATGAAGTAAGTTTTAGGGAGAGTCTTGTCGATTCGTCTGAATGGATAACATTGCAGAAGAAACATATTAGAGAGACATGTATGATCGGATCGAATCCCTTAGGTCTCTCTGATGATGAAGTTCAAACTAATGAGAATGATTTTGGGGAAAGTCTCACCAACCCTTCTCAGCTAATAAAGTAGTAGAGGAAACAAATTGGGGAGACCAAAGCACATTAGTAGAGCATTCTATTTCCTTAGCGATGGGTCATGTCAGCCTGATGGTGATAAAAAATGGCTTATACTCATTAGAAATACACTTGGCAGTAGCTAAAGGAACTTCTAAGCAAACCAGACCATTTTGACGTTGGTGAAACTTTTCAAATTTATCCCCGAAGTTATATAAGCTAAAGAACAATAGAAAGGTCCATTGCGCAGTGTTAGTAAAGTTATTGAATGGTCTTGCCGATTTAGAAAAAGAAATAAAGGGATATTTCCAATTGAAGAGACATTCGGTTATGTCTTGGAAATTGATCAAAAGTGTATAAACAAAGATGGCACCAAATGAGAAACACAACTCGGCCTGGGGTTAAGAGGGTCTCACCGATGCAATCTTTTGTGTCACTTTGACAATTTGAATTTCGAGAAGACTGTTGCATTCAATTCCATTGGTGGACATTAATGGCTACACGAATGAACTCCATATAAAAATTCATGACCAATATAAATCAAAACAAAAGGAATTCTCAGAAGTTGCAGCAAGCGAACACAGAAAGTCAAGCAGATTTCGAGGACCACAGTGCGATTGAAAATTCATAGTTAAGCCCACAAAATACTTTGTAGTTTGTAAATTCTAATTCGAATAGTTGAAAATGGAGGGTCCGAGTTCTGGAAAATCCAAAGGTAGGAAGCAACACGGTGAGGGTAGTTAGAGAAAAAGAAAGAAACAATGAACTAAAAGACGGGATGAGCCAAAATCAACAAAAAGGAAGTTCAACCAAAACCTCATCGATCAATTTCCCAAGTTAGGACTGAGGGCTAGGAGGTCCACATAATTGAGGGCTGATATAGAAAAATTTGAAGAAAAATGTAGACACATAAGAGACACCTGGACCTCTGTTAGGGGATATGAGTTTTTTATGTTCCATTATCATCAAAGAAATAGATTTGACCCAGTATGCAATCGTTAGAACTTTGATTTGGGGAAATTAATCATCCCAAATGTATTTGTGAATGTGGAACTGGTGAAACTCTTGGCTAAGCATTACAACCCTGGCTTAAAGGCTATCTATGATTTACAAGGAAATCCATTTATTTATGTGTCCAAAACTGCAATTTCAGAGGTTTTTAACCTAAGTGGCACATGTGATGAGCCAATTGTATACGAGGATTTTGAAAGGGAATACTGGAGAATGGAAACAAACTACAAAGGGTGGATATTGCCATTACCTAGACCCAAAAAAGATGGAATCCTTGTCATAACGATGGGCTTCCTATTCATGTTGATTTATTCGAACCTTACTTGAAGCATGCATATCTCTTAGTGTGTCAGATTATGGGGATGGGGGCTTATGAATTCATGTCGATAGGAGAAATGGTGATTGCAGCAAATATTCAATTCCATAATGCCAGACCATTTGATTATGCCTCTTATATTTCCAAGGAGATTGACTTGGGGTTGATGAAAATAAAAAATGGATCTCGCACATTGCACTTCAAAGATTATTCTATTCTTATAAATTTGATATTATATTATGGTCAGGAGATAGGGATGTGTCCAGAAGAACTTAAGATTACACAATGTGATAAGGAGGGCCAACCATTTCCAATACAACTATGGACTACTATTTGGGACAACAGGTTCTTAAATTCTAGCTATGTTCTTTTTGAAGAGTATTTTGTTAAAATATTGTATAGATTTTTTAATCACCCATGTGAGTATTCCTTAACTGATGAGATCAAAATATTATTGACACCAAGATATTTCGATGGACCCACAAATTTCCAAAAAAATTGGGCTAACTGGTAATATTATGTCGACGCCACCACGATTATGGTGTATGGTTTTGAGGATACACATTTTCTTCTACCAAAAATAGTACCAAATAGAATTTCATACTTGGAAATTGTTAGGAAAATGGACTACTCAAGTGTTATGAATTTAAGTTCCTATGAGAAACACTCATTTATGCCAAGTACATTATTCTTTGGGGATTTTATTGTGTTGTCGAAGGAGGGGTATGATTTAATTGTAAATAAATTGTTACATTTCAATTTGAAAAAAGCTACACCAAGGAAGGGATTTGATCCTGAAGGATACATCGATGTTGTAGGAAAGAAAGTGAATTTTGGTGGATATGAACAAATACCTTACCCAAAAGATGATATAATTAGAAATATGGAGGAAAGGGAGGTTGAATTAGCCATCAATGAGTATAATAGGAAGATTGAGCAAAAACTGAAATAAATAGAAGAGGTAGAAATGTTATCTTCTGGAAGTGAAGAAGCCATTGGTGAAAAGGAATTTCAAGGTCAAAATTTCAACATCTCTAAGACAAGAATTGAAGACTACCAACGTTCTAATAAAGAACAAGAAATTGATGAAGGTTCTGATGTAGATACAATGAATATGGCCTATAAATCCTTTTTTTTTTATAATGAGTTCATAAAATCACCTAAATTCAAATCATTCCTTTATAAACAAAAAGGGAAGGCAATAAGAGACTCTATCACAAATATTACACCTAGGAATGAGACTCAATTGTTGAACACTTTGAAGCTAGATGTGGAAAATGAGATGAAGAGTATGACCCCTGAAAGAGGAAGGGAGATGTTGGAAGAATCTAGTGTAATGGTCTTCTTTGGTTTGGATTTGAACTCAGCTCTTGTTTTTGATATTTTTTTACATAATAATAGTTCTACTCACAAACATAGTCCTGAAGGAGTCACAAAAGTATATACAGGATCAAAATAGAATCCTAATGAGAACTCTCTCATGATTTGGGCTCTATATACTCCACACAAGAAGTCAGTGATCATTGACACAAAAAAATCATTTGGACATGTAATGACATTAAAAGTGGGTGAAGTTGATCGTGTAGCTACTGCTGAAATTGGCATCAATGTGGCCAAGTTAAATAAATCACAAATTCAGACGCTGATAAAAGAAAGGGATATGTACAAAATCACTAATGAAAGAATGTTGAGAGAAAATGAATTTATGAGGGATACTAAGTTGTTAACACAAGGTGAAAGTTCTCAGTCAAAGGGAAAGTAAGAAGAATCACAAGTGGCCAAGGTGAAATATGATGCACTCTCTACAGTATTATAGAAAAGGAATTCTAACTTAATGATTTGGATTAACAAGTTGTGGGGAACTCATTCCAAGAGTTATGATACGGTTCAAGAGCATAAAAGGGTGAGTGACCGAATTCATGAAAAGATCCAAGAAGCACAAAAGAAAGATCCTTCTAATAGTGGAACCATCACAACTGCTGAAGAAATTTTGAGGAAACACAATTAATATTATAATTAGCTTCAAGAAAATACAAAGGAACTCATTGATTTTGCAAAGGAGGGAGTGCCTACATTGTTCAAAGAGGGTGGTGAGCTGAAGGATAGGAATGGATGGATAGAGGAGTGTAGGTATGTGTTGCATGGAGCCTTGGAAGCAGCCAAGAATGAGGACTCATCGTTAGGTGAGATATGTGAACACCTAGAGAAGATGGTGATCATGGAGATAGCTGCAAGGAACACTATTGAAGATTTTGATACTCATGAGAGGCAGGATTACTTGGACCATATGACAAAATTTCATTTGTGGCTCACTAGAGCCTAATCTTTTATGTTTAATTATTGTTATTTCAAAAAATACTCTTATCAAGAGGTATGTCCCCTTCAAAATATTTATATTTATGTTGAACCTATGATGATTGAAATGATCATCACTACACTTTTATTTTTAGAGTAGGCATAGTAAGAAGATAGATAGCAATATCTTGCTCATATATTCAAGACTTTTGTCATAATGTATACTATTTGAAGAGATATATAATGGAGAAGATGCTTTAATTTGGTGGTTGATATCTGGTGTCTATTGTTTTTTGAATTAAGCAAATATCTAGTTGTCTCCATATTGTTGTTTTTGTGCTATTTGAATCTGTGTGTCCAAGTTGATATTTCAGTTTCATCAAAACACATTTGTTGTTTTTTTGTGATCAAGTTAATTGGTTTTTGTTAAAGAATTAAAATCCTTTAGACTAATTATAGTAGCTTGAGGTAACATTTGGATAAATAAGAAGAGTTAGGTACTTGATAAGATTGTCAAGTTGTCTCCACATTGATGTTGTCTTGTTATTCAAATTAAGAATACACTTTATTTTTTTAATACACATTTGTTGTCATTGTGTGGTTATTTGAATTGGTTCCTTCAAGGAAGGATTAAAATCCTTTTAATAAATCAAGTAACTTGATAAGATCAATTGGATCAATTAGAAGAGTATGCCAGTCACATTCTTGCATTGTTTATACAAGGTATAAACAAGTATAAGTGCCAAACAGTTGGAATTGTAGCTAGTAAGTTGGTCACACTTCATTCACCTCTTCACTCCATTAACCCAACAAAAGTAGGTATTGGTCTTACCCATTTCATTTCAAAATTCCATAAAATCTTACTCAAATATTCACATCTCAAATTTTAGTAGGAGTAGTTCGTAAGCATTCATCTATCCCACTTTATGCCACTATGGATAGATCCATAAATTCAATTAAGTTATAAAACTTGAAATCTGCTTCATCTATCAAGTTCTACCCACCTAGGTTTAGTAGAACCTGAAGTGTAGGGAGTCATTAACCATATAGGTTAGCTCCATTCATTGGTTCAAAAATGTTGCAAGTCTAATCATAGAGCTTGGCATCCTCTTAGGATTTGTAACCTAAATTTTTGAGATCCAACAGATTGGCAACTCTGCTAGGGAGCAAGCCAATTCTGAACCCTAGCCTTCCACTATAGAGTCATTCCAAAATATCATGATAAATTGAAGACTCCGCTGGGAAAGATCATATTAATTTTTCTACTTATAAAAGGTAGGTGGCATCTCTGAAGGATTTACATGACTAGTGAAATAAATATCAGATCACAAAGGATAGACAACAAACACCAGAGGTATTTTATATCATCCAAAATGAATGGTAGAAGGTCTTTGTATCAAGAGAATCCTAAGAAAAACATTGTTAGGTGGACAGATAAGCATGGATCTCCCAATGGGAAAGGGAACACTAATAAGGTTGAAACAACTAAATAACCAGAAAGTAACATGTACACATCAAAGCAGCCCTTCACAACTTTTAACTCTCATTTTCATAATGATAGTGAGAATACAACAACACCACCTGGGAGAAACAATCTAACTGAAAATGTCCTAAATTTCCAACGAAATCACAGGAAGATGAGTTCAAAGCCTAGGCTAAGGAAGAGAGAAAATGAAGACAAGAGGAATATGGTAGGGAATTTTCATCATAGCAAGGAGAAGAAAACCAAGAGGGGTTATTTGATCACACTACTATGGATTTTGATGGTATGACCAACCAAAAAATTGAAGTGCATCTAGAATGGAAAAACAACAACTTAGAAGGAGGCAATAGATGATACAAGAAAGTCAAGAAATAGATCGACAAATGGCACAATTAAACATTCAAGAATCAAAGCCACCAAAATACGTTCCTCCGCATAAACATGGTAGCAATGTTACTTCATAGGGAATAACTTAGGGCACTGGTGCTCCAATTATTTCAAGGGTACCTCATAATGCAGGTAGTAACCCAAGACAACATGCCCATCATAATATACCACTACAAATATTCCATCCCCAAAATATTGGCAATGCCTTCCAATATTATCCACCACCAGGCCAACAGTATGTACCACATCAGAGTGTGCACCATCAACCGCAATACAATGTTTATCATCAACCTCAGCATGGACACCAACACTATCCCAATCCACCACCTCAGAATCTACCTCCACTAAAGCCTATAAGTAGACAATTTGATTTAACAGGATATCAATTATATCTATACCCAATGGACAACAATTGGAGAAATATGGTTCCTAAGTTTAGTGGGAATAATGCAATATCAAATGAAGAGCATATCAGAAATTTTAATGCTTTCATATAGGATATAGGTATGGAGTACGAGTATGTAAATATGAAATTATTTATGATGTCATTAACTGAAAAATCAAGGGATTGGTTCAATGGTCTACCCAATGTTTCAATTTATTCCATAGCAAATTTTCAGAATCAATTTCTAGAACAATATGGGAATCAATGTGCTCCTGAGTTTTCCTTACATGAATTGATAAGCATCCAAAAATATCAAAATGAATTAGTCTATGACTTTAATTAGAGGTTCTCCAAATTGTACAATAAGATACCACATGGGTCACTATTGTATTTGACTATAAATTTCAATAAATGTTTGGTGACATATCGACAAAATATTGTCGACTTACCAATGCAACACTAATTTACATTTCATCGCTAGATTTTCATCGCTTTAACAACCAATTTTTATACATCGAAACCATGACCCAACATCATCAGTCAGCACCACGAAAATTTTTGGCAGTGTTCATCGCAAAATTGACATAACTTTGTCCATCTATCGATGCAAAAAAATCACAAAACGTTGTAGAACGCCCATTTGAAATCGTCAAAAAAAACCCAAACGTTTTTCCATTTTTCAACAAGGTGGAGAAAACTGACATTTCCATTACAATGAAAACTATGGTGTGTGTACAAAAACCTCATCACAATTTTTTGTGATTCTTCAGGCTAGGTTCGTCGAAATTGCGATGAAACCCTACAGTTTTAAAAAAAATATTATTGAAAAGTGCATTACCTTATTGAGTTTCTCTTTGTTTTGAGAATAGTTTAATATTCTCTACTTAACAGGGCCAACCACGTGATGGTGGAAGCTCATTTGCCCTCCCTTATACATCACTCTCAATTCCCCATACCCGATCATATAACATTATTCATTCATTCATCCATTAATAACATATAACATTCATTCATTCATCCATTAATAAAATATAACATTCATTCATTAACATATTTGCATTCATTCATAAACATATAACATTCATTCTTTCAGTTTTTACATATTATCCAAAATATGGTTGTCAAAAATATCAGTTTTTAACATTCATTAACATATTATCAAAAATATGGTTGTCATAATATGATTACAATCACTTTTTTTTTGTTTCCTTTTTGCAGCAAAAAGAAGAAGAAGTGGAGTAGTATTTTCTAAATCATCTATCCCCCCTTCAATTGTTCTTCCCTCTACTTGTGATCTTAATGTATGCCTAGTCATGTACTCACGACTTGGAGGTCGTTGCAAGGGGGGTCTGATGCAAGAACAAAGAAATGTTAAATTGATATGTTTTATTTTTATTGTTACAAGTATTTCATTAATTAAAAGAACATTAGAGTGGTGCTCTTTACCTGATGGGGCCACATCATGTTCCTAATCTTGTCTTATAGCCTCATGCTCAACATGTTGAACACCCTCTAAATCCTCTGGAGTTCAAACACGAAAGGTTACATTAATTAATATACCAATTGCAATTAAATATGTTTAAAAGAACATTAGAGTGGTCCTCTTTACCCGATGGGGCCACATCATATTCCTGATCTTGTCTATCTTGATCATGCTCAACATGTTGATCGTGCTCTACATGCTCTAAAGTTGAAACATGAAAGGTTACATTAATTAATACATGAATTGCAATTAAAGATGTTTAATTGTATTAATCCACATTGTGTTTTGTATAGCACATGAATACATCTAGTACGGGGATGCACACCATGACCTTCATCTACAGGTTTTTCTCCACCCTCACCAGGCTGCATTCCAATTTCATGTGCAGTATTATCATTGCTTTCCTATTTAAAACAAATAGGCACATAATTACTTTATGGTGGAAATTAATATTGAATAGATTGCACAAGAATTCAATTTTAAATAAAATTCATTGAGTTTATTGACCTATGTGTTAGATGTAGTGGAAGGTTGTGTTTTCCTAGTCAAGAGTCTTTGGCCTTCTACCATGACTCCATAGCCTTGCTGGAAGGAAATCTTCAGGTCCTCTTCTGTGGGCACTCTGTTGAATTCAGAGCCCTGCATTTTTACATAAGAACATGAATTTTGCTTCTGTGGTGTGATAAAACCAAAATTGTTTGCAATTTATTATTTGGATTCAATATTTCATTTATTAATACTTACAATTCGTGTGGCTAATTTCATATAACCACCAGAGCCAAGTTTGTGTTGCTCGTGTTTTTCTAGTCTTGCCTTTGTTTCCTGCGATGTGTCGGGCAAACTATAAAAATTTTGAAATATGTTAGATTATGTAAAAATAAAGAGTAATCAGTATATAATTACATTGTTGATAGTATCACATACCTTCCTTGGCCCGGTGGTATCTTTCCTTTTTTTCTTTTCAACCTTCTTCTTTCCATCCGACACTAGGTCCTTCCACTCCCTCTCCAAAATCATGGGGGGATGCTCGTAATTTTTGTTCTTCTCTAAATGTGACCTATATTGGTCCCTCACATACTTTAGATAGGTACCAACTTTCTTAAGGACCTTGGTTCGGTTGAATGTGTTATTACCGAATAGCACAACTAAATGGTTAATGAGCTCATCTTTTAAATCTTGATTTTGGGCATTCCACCATGTACATATGGTGGGCCTGAAGATCTCCAATGTAATATCATTTAGATGTTTATAAAAAACATCATTTCCTGCAAAATGATCATGGGATCATTAGTCTAAAAAGAGTGATCAATAAGTAAATTTCAATTGGATTATATATAACAATAATTAAAAAAAATTAAAGTACTTGGGACCTTCTCTATCTTTATGGGAACAAAATCCTCGGTCACCACAAATATGACCGATAATGTTCCCGTACTAGTAATACGAGAAGATCCAAGAAATTCTGCTAAAACATCACTAGTACTAGTGGCCTTTGCATCCCAACGTACATGTCTTGATGCATGTTCTAGCATGTGTTCATTGTTAGAGGGTGCACTACCCGATGCCTGCATGCTATGTGTTTCCTGAAATTTTAGTCGATAATATAGGCATGGATGATGGGGTCGAATGATGTGATGTATGCATAGGAAGATCAGGATCGACACTTTTACCAACCCCTACTCCGCGAGCAGCACCTGTAGTACCCTGATCATGGCTAGTAGCATCATGAGGATGCAAAAAATCCTATAAAAACAACACATATTTTAGTTCATGACATAAAAGAGTACAAATTATAAAACCTTGAATGAACTTATGTTATAATTAAAGATCTCATGACAGCTTACTTGCAAGTTTCGTGCTCTCTTAGTCAATATTTTAACCCTTTCTCTTATCTCATCTATTTGAGGCACTATGAATAACAACTAAAGGATTTCTTCATTGCATTTTTTTTGGGTCTTCTTTATCATATCCAGAGGGTTTGTGGAATATATGATGTCATCATCACATAATAGTGACTACACCTCCCTATGGATGCTCTCCTCTATTGTTGGTGCCTTTCCCTGATCATCCGATTGTGACAAGGATATGAAAAAAATTATCAAAATTAACCCAATAAACTTATGAAAAAACATAATAATAAAACATTTTGCTCGTATCTAATTTGTACAATTGTAATGAGGTAAACCTATCAGGTAGAAGTTCCTAAAGATGCATCGTGATCAATTCTCTAGGCTGGAGCCTTCCCCCTACAATCAATGTCTTGCTATGACAAAAATTGAATATAAAAAAGCTTACCGAAATGAAACCAATAGACTTACGAAAAAAAACATAATAATAAAATGGTATATTGGAGTCATTAATTGGATGTTGGGTAAAATGGTATATAGTACGTACCACCCCCATAGTAACTTTTTTTGTATCTATGCAATTCAAATTGTAATCAATTGCCAACTCTTCCCCTATAGTTATTTATTTTATCACACACACGAATACACAGTTTCCCTTGTGTGCCTCAAATATGCAATTGGGTTTCTTATTTGTTGACCTAGGTCATACAATTTTTATAAACCCTACAATATTCCCTGATGCTTTTGGCCTTCCGTCAATGTACATAGCCACTCCTTTATTTTTATCCTTATCTTTTAGTTGTATATAATTTGCTGACAGTGCATACCTATGCATACTTTGTGTATATCCAATCTTTGTAACTGTAACAGGGTCCGACATACTCCATCAATTCGGTAAACTTTTCGTAACAGACCTTTATGTCATCCATATAAAATAGGCCCAAACCATGTAATGACGATGGTACTATGTAATATATCCTCTTGTTGACACAAAAATCAGAGTTTATTGGAGGAAGTTCCTTGGGTACCCATTGTTTATGTGGATGTTTGTACCTCAAGGGCACCTCAATGTCACCTATGCTCTCATCATCATAAGAACATGACCCCCCTTCAACAATAAAAAAATCCATGCGTTTACGTAATTTTCTTCTAATATTTTGACCTCTAGTTGATATCCCTCTTTTAGACCTACTACATGTCTCGCTTTCCTCTTCTCTTCCTGAATTTCCCTCACTCGAGGAAGACAGATTTGAAAAATACCTATTTGGTGGTACTTGCACTCATAAGGATGTTGGATGTATTTCTTTCATGGTGATGTGATCCCAATGTATGGGGTTGGAGGATTAAAAGCCAAGGTTGTCACTACTAGTCAAATGCATGTGGAGGTAACAATAGTTGTGAATGTATCAATAAACCTTGTAAGGGTCTGATGATAAGATATCACTTGGTAATAATGGGAATGGTTTGTAGGGTCACCAAACTTGTGTTTTGAAGCCTTGGGTTTTGGGAACATCTAGAGTCATTGTCTTGTTTCTTGGAGGTTGATTGGGTTAGTTGGTGGAAGGTTTCTATTACTTTTTGTACCTATCTATGAAATTTTTTGGACCACCTTCCTCGAAGATAATAGTCCCTCTGAGGTAATACTGGTGTCTGGTTAGTTAGTCTATGAAATTTTTTGCACCATCTTTGATGTGAAATATCCCTTCATGCAACCATCCTTTCAGTCTATTTCTAAATGGATAGACCCCTTTTCTTTAATGATTAAGCTCCATAGGTTTCTACCCCTATGTTTTTTTGGGTACCCCAAATAAAATAATAAAATATGGGCCCTACTCAAAAGAACCCCAAAATGTATCAGAGTTTTTTTCTTTCTTAAGAATCCAGTTAAATAGGCTAATTGGGTCCCTCCCTATCTAGCATTCCTTCACCATTTTCCAAACACCCACAACATCTTTGAACCATTTATACTCTTTTGGAACTTGAAAAAAAAAATTCACTTCCATTAGTGTTCTCTTTTGGGCTTTCCCTAGTGCTAGCATCTGTACTATTCTTTTGGAGGTTTGGTTGAGTCAGTGAAATATTTGGAAGTTTTTAATGGCTCCTTGTCATTTTTTCATCTCTTGTACTAGTGCAGGAGAACCTTGGCATAATTAGGCCTCTATGAAGCAATGTTTTGAAATTTGATTCAATGTTATTGTTCCTACTTTGTAAATCATGTTATTAGATTCATTTTTCATATATTTGAGGTTATGTTGAGGTCATTTGGTGTTTATTAAGTCCAAAAGTGAAAAAATGAAAACAATGTAAAACGTTGTCAACTTAATCAAAAAGGAAACATTAAGATATGAAGAGTCATTAGGGTCGGTTAGAGGCAATTAGAAGGCTAAAAGTCATTTTTTTTGCCTTTAAAAAGGCTCTTTTATCTTTTAGAGCTTCGAGGGTGGTTGAATAAAGAATAATTTCAAGGAAAATCTCTGATTTTTAATCATTTTTCTTCAAAAATATTGTATTTTGAGGCATTGTATGGAATTATATGGCCTTGAAGGCATGGTAGAATGATTGGATGTGGTAATAATCTCAATGACCTTCCTATTACATCAAAATTCATGAACATGTTTTAGATCTTCAAGGAGGGCATTGAAAAGTGTGGATAGACTTGTGTAATAATGCCTAGATTGTGAATAAAGCCCTAACAAATAGGTTGGCAGACCTACAAGCGTTGCAAATAGGGTATGAAGGACCCAGTGACAGTAAGAACTTTAAGGGCTTTTAATGATTAAGTGTGAGTTCTTGGTTGTTTTGGTTAAGAGATTACCAAGGTATAATTTGATCTCATTTGATATAAGGTTTGGTGTAAGCATGAAGTTAAAAATTCCATTGCTTTGACTGATCTATCTAATAATAGCCCTGTTTTGGAGACTAAAATGAAAGTACAATATATGATTTTGTTAAATTGTCAAGAATAAAGGATGGGAGATGTTTTACATTTGTTTTAAGTGAAATGGAATGGAAATTATGTGGTCTATATTAGCCTAAATACTGTTTTGGGTCAAATTACTTTATGTTGAGTTGAAATTGTGAAGTTTAGGACAACCATAAAAAGAGTTAATGGTAAAATGAAAGGGTAGACTATGTAATTGTTTGTTTTGATCAAGATGAAGTTGACTAAGGTGTTTGAAGGTCTGGTAATGGTTTGGAACTCTAAAGAAAAAGTTGAGTGTTTGTGTTGAGTTTTGTGAATGGAAATATAGTTGAATAAGTGTTTCAAAAGAAGGAAAGTTCAAGATTGTTTGTGACTTGTCAAATGAGATTGTGTGAGTTTGTTTCCTTCCTCTGACTCGGCATCATGTACTTCTATACATTCTCTTATGGACAAGCACTAGGCATTTTTAATTGCACTCATGGGCCATGTATTGTTTTCAATCCCTTTGATCATTTGTGGACCTCAATATGTAAATTTATTTCATCAAAGTTTAGAAATTTGAACCCTAGTGAACTTTGTGTGTTGTTATGTGAAGGGAATTCCTTTCAATCTTATAGTAGAAAAAATATGCTAAGACAGATACAAAAACTAGAGTTCACAGGCCAAAAATGGCCACCCAACTGATTGAACATCTCAAATCTTGGTTGTTCAAACTAACCAAACACCAGTACTAGGTAGTACTTGGGTTTGTCAATGGGACATTGTCTTGAATTGACCAAAATATAGCATGCAACACCTCGATGGGAACAAACAAAGTCTAAATCACTATACTTGCAACAAGATTTCTAAATGTGGGGGAAAAATCACTTACATTCATTATCCCTTGGTTGATTTTCCCTTTTTGAGCGCCCTCACCTCTCGCTCTATATTTCCTCCTGCCAAATGGTTCCTAGTCTTCCTCCTCAACTCAATGGCCTTGCAGCACTCATCTAGTGAAGTCCCGCAACTCTCCACTCAGGGGTTGGATGCAGTGGTTCTTGGTGCAACTCTCTAGTTAGGGTCTCGGTGCAGTATGCTATGTCGTGCTCCTACATGCACAAGGCCAAAATTCAAAATATATAGTTTATATATATGCTATGTCAACATATAGTTTATTTTATTTTCTACAAAACATAATTTTTGTATGGTGGCTTGTTGAGCTTATATAGTTGGTTTTCTCTTTCTTTATATTTTTTGATGATTTATTTCCTATGACATGATTGAATATTATCTAGAGTCCTAGTGATTGTTAAAAAAGCTTATGATATGTGATGTTTAATCATGATGAATGTCTAAGAATTAGTGATTGAAATACTACTTGACTAAAGATTGAGCTATCTGATATTTTTTCATTTAAACATCATGGAAGAAATGCTTGCAATCAATGTCGTATTAATGTAGCCTACAAGGTTTCTTTTCCTTTTTTTTTTTGGTCCTATTCTTGTTATGACTTATTTTTTTACATTAGTCTATTATAGTAATGGGGATCATATCTAGTGAATCGATTCTTTTAGTCTCTTTGATTCTTATCCTTGTGCATAATGAGTTTTCTTCTATCCTATGATTAATTGATTGTTGGTTTAAAACACTCATTACAACTAACATGTAAATGAATTATGATGTGGGTGTGAGAAGGGATTGTTGACTATGAAGGAATGGTTTAGGAAAGTACTCCTTAATACAAATGAGTCATTTTCTTATCATGGAATGTGTTAAGAGACTTTAAAATTAATATATTCAATCTAGTTAATATTGACACATCTAAAGCATGACAAAGGCACTTCAAAGATATGCTATGACATAAAGAAGATTGTTAAGGTGATGTCAAGTCTTGATCCATTAGGGTAGGAAAACATAGATGCATTGGTACAAAAGGTTCCATTCAACTTGGAGGAAATGGATAATTACCGAAGGGTCTAATGTGAGATTGGACCAAGTTTATATTATGATAAAAATAGCTTGGGAAAAGGGATTATGAAATGGTTAAGTATGGGAAATTGTAGAGATAAATATAACACCAAGGGAAGAACACTAGAACTAATTTTAGCACTATGGATTAATCCAAGACTCAAAATTCCACTAAGAGGCATCCCTTACCTCTTAAATTAATTCCATAGGTGGTTTTATCCTCCAATATAGTGCCATTGGTTAGCTTATCATGTGAACTTCCGCTATAAGTAGGATTACCATACACTTTCATAACATGCATGTGTGGTTTCAAAAGGTTTATGCGTTCTTGTGAATTTGAATGAAAGGCATGTTTTGAATTTTCCAATAGGTGTTAGGGGTTAATTTGACTTGGTTTTAGCATTAGAGTGACAAACCTTATGGTTTAGGTTCCATAAACAAAATATATTCAATGAGATTTTTAAAGATCATATAAATATTCATTGCTAATGAAAATACACAAACTGATGTGTAGTAGATCCAAGGTGAGGCTCAAAGAGCCTTGCATTTTAAAACCATTAACCAAAGAAATGCTAAGAACAATATATGAAAGAGATGAAGAATAAGGCAACTTGTATTATTAGGAAGGATGAGATGCCTTTATATAGCATGACCTCATTTTTGAGTCTCGAAACCCTCCCATTTCGTCAACGCATGCATCTAGACTAACCATGTCAAGTTTCACTCCATACAAGCACAAATTGAAAAAAATTCAACGTTGGCCCCATTCACATGTCACTAAGTGGGGTCAACATGAGGAAACGCTAATTTTTTGGGAATGAAATAACTAAAGATATGATCAAATAATATCTAATCATAAATATTCATAGAGTAATTAGGATTTGATCATATGGAAATTTCTAAGAGAGCTACAATAGTTGTAACATCATGAATTAACAACATTAAAAAGTACATCATGAATTAATTATGTAATGGCATAAAAATTAAAAACATCATGAATTAATTATGTAACCATATAAGTCAAATATAATTCTATCAAGAAAGACTGCAGTCATCCCAGAATCAAAATTTTTCTTCATGTCATCCAACTTTTTGATTCAAAATTTACGACCATTGCACCACATAGCCTTGTGGTGTTTCACTTGCAATATGTCAAACATGTAAAAATTATTGCATCATCAGTTGATAAACATATTTTTTTTTGGCCAAATGTATGCAAAGAAAAAAAAACTCAACATATATATACATCAATATAATTGAAAATAATTAAATAATATGGGTGATTAATATATTTATACGTACCTATTTATCTCTTAAACCATATGCTAAATCAATTTCCCTTGGTGTAACATTGGAATCTCCATTATGATGAGCTTCTTTAACCAATGAAGCCACACCTTCCCATGTATATGTGTGACTGGATTGTTGAAATCGTTCAATCCATACCGTCATCCAATCAAGATTGTTTGCGATGTACAAATGTAGTGCATCCCACTCTCAACCAACTGTATCAAAAAAAAATGAAATTCATAAATGACATATAATTAGTTAATTACCATGTTATACAACCTTAATTTATAATTGATGTACCTGAAAACCTATCATCCCACTACCAATGATCTTATTATCTTTCGTTGTTGGATGAATTCAAATTAAAGGAGTATGCACAAAGAATGAATTATGACCCTGAAGGGTACATACACTCTTGTAAGAAAAAGAAAAATCTTAGTGGATACACCCATGTTCCTATATTGGGGGAATATGTGTTTAAGAACAGAGAAGACAAAGAAGCAGAGGAGTTTATAGAAAATTTTGTTGATTTTGTCATGTAAAATCAAGGGTCTCTCTTAGTATTCTCATAAAATTAATGTTTCTACCATCCACAAAGTCAAATTAGCCTTTTACCGCCATACCGCTGGCATTCTTGAGTATACCATATATGCATTGCCTTTTACCTCCTTACCACAACCTCCAAAAAAGTAACTCACGGTAGCACGGTAAGAGGATGGTAGTATATCGTATTACCATTGTACTACGAAGGGTGGATACCTAGCCCACGATAGAGTGAGGTCATCATCAATACTAGTAGAAGGAACCACTATACCGCAGGGGGTTAGAGTAAGGCCTATGGTAGAGTAGTAAAGTAAGAATACACATAAGGGAGAACTGCTATACCGTGGGGGGTTGGAATAAAGCCCGCGATAAAGCGGTATATAAGATAAAATACTAAATAAACACCGAAGTATCACTAAGGAAGACAAGGAAGTGTGTGGTAGTGCAGTATAATAAGAACAAGTAAATATTATGTACCGTGGTAATACGAAGGAGTGAGGAGTGACGTGCGGTAGCATGATAATTAATTGTTTGAGCATTAAATGAAGTCCAATCACATCAATCAGCATCAAAATATGAAATTTAGCTCAGTGTGAAGGATTTGAATGATGTACAACTTATATGGAATTAATGCAATATGATATGAGAATTAAACCAAGAAGGTTGTGAATTCATTCGCTCATGGTAATGGAAGTTGAGTATAGGTGAGCTCAAGGTGTGACAATCAAAATAATTCTTAAGGACAAGCAATATTCCAGGTAAGTTCTATTCGCCACACATTGAATTTTAAGCAATGGCACCTAAGAAAATATAAGTAAGGACTAAAAAAGAAGAAAAATCCAATAAAGCTTCATTACAGTCACCATTACTTGCACTGCTACCTACTTCAATAGATAAAGGTTATAAGGGGGTCTTTAAGGATTTAGCTCAGGGGTGCAGAGACCCAATAATTCCATGATCTAGGTGGAATCTATATTGGTATTTTTATAAGAATAGGAATGAAGGGGTCTCGGTATCGAACCCATGGACTCTTGACATGGGAAAATTAATAGCTCCTAATGTGTTTGTTGATATTGAGCTAATTAGAGCTCTATCCAGTAGATATCATGCCTCGTTGAAGGTTGTTAGGCTCCCAAATGGACAATGTCTGATAGATATCTCTAGGGAGGCTATAATTAGGTGTTTTGACCTAAATAAGTAGGTTGTCACAGAGATAGATTTGGGGAGGCTAGAGTAGGAGTACAAGAGATTAAAGAGGACTTATAGAATTGATGAACTTCCCTTGCACATGAAAAGGGGTGACAAGAATAGATTCCTTCCTATTCTGTCTTCAAAAGTTGAACCCTTTCTAGTGTCTGATTTTTAGACTTATTTCAAAAAAACCTATTATGCGTTATGCCAAATTCTTGGATTTGATGCTAAAGACAACATGTCAGTTGGATTGATGAGGATGGTAATGACTATCCAACACCCTGAGTCCAATGTGGAGTTTGATTTTGCTCCTATCATTGAGGAACAAATTCATAAAGGTCTATTACAAGTTAGGGAAGGTAAGGCCCCTATCACTTTCAGAAAGTATTCTCTACTATGTCATCTAATTATATTTCAAAATGAAACAAAGTGGACTAAAGGGATGAAGTTGAGCACACATGAAAATGGATTTACGCTTCCAGTGCAAAATTGGTGCTATTTTTGGGATAGTAAGTGTCCTGAAGGTGACTTTATTGTGTTTAGAGATGACTTTGCCCTCAAACTAATTGATGCCCTTGGTTTTCCTACACTGAGGTTACCACAATCCTTAATGGAATTTATGAGACCTTTGCAATCCAAACCACACCAAGGTTTCATACACAACTATGTTGACTAGTTTTTAATGCCATAATATACCATCATTAGGGTGTATGTTTGTGATCAAGCCCCACATGTTTTACCAAAATTTGTGCATAGTAGAGTATTGTTTTTAGAGTTTATTTTGAAAATAATCTAGATGAAGCGTAGTCTTATGAAGAATCAAAGAAAGTGGACTTTCCTGCTTGACTTAACATTTTTTGAGGAACTATCAATTGTGTCAGATATGTTGGAAGAAGTGTAGAGATTCATAAGAGCCAATTTTTCTCTCAGATTAGGAAAGGTGAGAGTATGTGATCAAGAGGGTCACATCAATAATATCATAAGGACCCTGCTTACAAAGAGGGTGATAACACATGTATTTGATCCAGAAGAGGATGTGATAAGAAACCTGGTATATGAATTAGATGTGTTTGAAACAAGGAAAAAAAAATTAATGATGATGAGATGGGAGGACTAGAAGAAAGAAAAAGGTAACAATTTCAAAGGGTTCTTTGATGAAGAGCCAAATTTTTTGAAAAGGATGCACTTGATTCTAGGTAAGTTTGATGAGATATATAAAAAAAGGCTCAAGAAGAGAAGTCAGATCCACCATTTGCACCATAGCCACCCTCATCCATAGCCTCCACATTGCATACACCACCTCCTCCACTAGTTCATCCATCTCCTCCATCCCCAATTGGTGAGCCACCTACTAAGAAATAGAAAGTCAAATCACTAGTTGATTATGGGCTGAGTCATGAAGAACAAGAAGCAGTCCTGACACTGACTGAGATGAAAGAAGTAGCAGAGAAACAAAAAGTGTTAAGAGCCTCATGACCCAAAAATAATAATATCAAAGGAATTCGTTGATGAGATACAAGATGATGAGAGAATAATTAATTCTTTGCGGTTCATGGAGGATTATGATTTCATCAATACAAGGGAATTCAAATATTTTTGGATAAAAATTAAAATGAGATAGTTTGATGACATGATGAAAATTAACCAAATTGGGATTGATGATTCAAAGCATGCAGAGGTGCAGGCCCAAACAATGGCAGAGTTGGATATTGATAACATCAATATTACTCCCAAAGAAGAAAGGGAGTTGGTGATAAGTAGTAAGATGTTAATCATACCTGGAATGGAACTCTCTAAGGTATTTTTGTTAGATCAAATCAAAGCTCAAGATGATCCAAACTTGGTTGTGGAATTTGATTCAGAAGGAGTCTTAGGCACAAGATACAATCCTACCACCAAGACCCTTGCCCTGTGGACAAAACAAAAGAACACAAGGAATCCAAGGCTTCTGGATGTAGTAAAGGAAATGAGAGGGTCTGCAATGGTTAGGACAATGAAGGAAACCACTTCAATAGAAGCAGCAACCATAACTATGCACTTTGCCATGTTTACAAAGGATGTAGTAGAAAACCTGGAGAAGAAGATAACAGAGTATGAAAAGAGACTCAAGTTATCAAATGATGAAATAAATAAGTTATTCATTGAAGGTGTCAGATTAAAGCAACAATTACAACAAGCCACAAATTTAAAAGGGGATGAAATGGTTGTCTATCATCCACGTGCTCCTGTTGAAGATCCAAAAATCCAATAGTTCAAAGAGGAGATTGAAATTTTGAAAAAACATAATATCGATGATTTCCAGTAGCACATCTTGGATACCTTAAAAGAAATATTGAAGTACAGAGTTGGATTTTTAAAAGAGAAGATAAGTGGAGTCCATGAGGGTTTTAGTCATTTGGTGAAAGCCTTGGAAGAAATAAATACTAATTCCCCAATCCTAGAGGAATTATATAAAAGATGGCAGCCCACTTACCACATTTTAAACACTTTATGCAAAGCAACATAGAGGGATCCTGATGCACCTCCAAAATTAAAGCCTAACCAAGAGATGGTGAAGGTAGTTATTGATGAGCATAAGTATTTTCTTGACATGAAGAAGAAGGTGGAGAACAGAAAGAATTCATTTGATTCAATAGAGCATGGTTTCAGTCCTTTGATCAACAAAGATGATGGACAATTCAAGGATGTGGATGAATGGAAGAATGAGTTTGACCAAATGGTTCCTCAATGCTTGACATGTATTCAGGGTGATGGTGATATCAATCTGGAAAATTTTCACACTCTACTTGATGGAATTATAACATTGGATAATAGTTACACAAAGTTTGTTTTAGATGCCAGAAACCTGCTTGATAGTATATGGAAGAGTCACCTTACAAATTTCACTACTACACAGGAATTCAAGTGGCCGAATGATTTAACAATAATAAAATGGTAGGAAAAATATCTCTAGAGGCTCAGATGAAGATTGGTCAACGTCATCAGAAGGAAAACATATCATATCATAATGTAAGAGCCTTGCACAGGTCTTAGATGACCACGGGCTTCTTACTCGAAGATTAATAGATTTGCATATGTTAGTTATATCTAAATACATTTTATCTTTTCAATTAAGTTTTGTTATCAAAAGCCATGTCCTTTGGTCTGAAGCTTGTTTCCTCTCATATAAATAAGAGAGACCAAGACCATAAGGAGGGGATTAGATTAGAAGATAGTAGATAGAAGAAGTAGGAGAATATAGATTGATACAATGTTTACAACAAAAAGAACCAAGATGCACGTGTAAATTTTGAAGGAGTTAATGAAAAATATCTGATTCAGTGGCTCTATGTTGGTATCAATTATTTGTTAGGTTAATTGAAGATATTATCAATTTGTCTCCATATTTGATATTTCTCTATTGTTTAAATTGATATATCAAGCATATTTTCAATTTATCAGTGCAGATTTGTTGTATTTGTGTGCCATATTTAATTAGGTCTTTCAAGTAAAGATTAAAATACTCTTGATTATTCACAACAACTTGGAATTATTATTTTGGATTATTAAAGAAGAGTCTAATAATTACACCCTTGCCTATTTATACAAGTTATAAACATAAAAGTGACAAATAGTTAGAATTATTGCCAGTTATAAGTCACTTAACTCTGATTTCTATTTGACTCCATATACCCAATAGAGCACTGGTCCCTCACATTCCATCATTTTAGTTTCATTCATTTTCTCTTATACATCTATTAAATGAACATATTAGATTTTACATCTGATAACTGAACATATTAATATTAGCCTTGATATTGCTTATATAATCTATACCAAAATAAGAATTCATTTATCCACTCCCACTTGCCATTGTGAACAAATTATTTTAGGGAATAAACACAAATCAAGTCTACTTCATTCATATAGGTGTACCCACCTAGGTATAGCAACACCTAAAGAGAAGAAGGTCTAAACCATTCAGCCTTATATGTTACCCTGAAATGTACCAAGAGTTTGGCAACCTCTTGAGGTATTTAACCAACGTTTTTTAGAGCTAACAAGATGGATGAATGCAATAGGATACTTCAGGAAGAATTGGATACAGTCAAAGAAGAAGGGCTATTGTTGGATGGAGCATGAAAACATATGGAATTGATGATAAAACTCGAATATGAAGCCTAGAATGTAGTGCATGATGCGGATACCCATACCTTGGAGGAGTATAAAAAACATCTCTCAGTGGCTAAGTCAATTTTAGGAGAAGATTAAATTGTTTTATAAGTTTAATTAAGATCAATAGTTTAATTATTTTCCAAAAGATAATCTGAAGAGACACCTTTGTTGGGTCTTCTTCTTATATATATGAAATTTGAATTGTAATATTTGATCATTAGCACTTTTTAACATTTTAGCACTTTTTAGCAATGAAAGACTTATTTTCTAGAGTAATACAATACCAGTACTTTTCTATTTGTGTGTGGAAGATTCTTTCATTTGGACTAGTTCTTTGTTGTTTCTTTTCAAGAAATTCAAGGAAATGTAAAATGTATTCTAATTAATCTCCATTACCATCTTATAATTACCTCTCACTTTCCTCAATCTACCTTTCCCCATTAGGTACTCCCCTTCAAATTTGTTAATGGAGTTGGGATCCCAAATGCGATCTACATGGATCTTTGTTGCGAACTTAGGAAGATATTCAGTAATGTACACCATGGTCTGGTATGCCATATATCCCTCCACCATATAACCCTCAAGATGTGCTCTTTGTCTAACCAAAGCCTTCAAAAATTTCAAGTGACTCTCAACCATCCACATTGACCTTGTGTGTACAGGTCCACATAATTCAATCTCCTCAACTTGGTGTATGAGGTAGTGTTCTTGTGCATTGAAAAATGTTGAAGGTAGACACTTTTGCATTTCACACATTAGACAAGGAATTTTTCTCCTCCAATAATTTATATCTTCTTTATGGATTTCTTTAGATGACAACCATCTACAAGTGATTCAAGGTGCAAATATATTAATGAGATTTAACAAAAATATACAATATATTACATAAAAAGTAAAACAAATGGAAAATATAAGATCTATACAATGAATTGAACAAATATCGCTACTTACCTCATGTATTTTCCAAGATCATATATAAATTGCTTGACATTTTTGTTGAAGTTTTTTGGGAGAGATAGAGGTAGAACGTACTGCAACAATTATAAAATGATCTTTTCATTATTTTTCCAAAACTAGTAAACATAATACACTGAAAAGTACATACAATATACAAATATATATAAAATATACCAGAATAATTACTTTAATGAAGGTATGCCAATCATGCATTTTCATCCCTAACCCAAATTCACCTTTCTTTATTATGATATTGTTTATGTTCATAGCAAATCATGTGGGAAATCAAATTTTTTTGTATGAATTCTTTTATAGCATTGCTTTGTTGCTCTGTTAATAACCAAGGAAGGGTGCTTATATTAATTTGGTTTCCATCGCTATTTAATTGAATGACATTTTTCATTGCATGATTGGCTTCCTAAATGTCACTACAAATTTTGACATTTTTTTCTTTGTCATGCCCTCCATCCAATATTTTCCATAACGTTTATGTTATATTCTTTCCGATATGCATTGTATCAAAAAAATACACAATTTGTAGCTTATGATAGTAGGGAAACCTACTAAATTGTCTCAGATAACTTTTAGTCATTATGGAATCTAGCCATTAATGCCTTGACAACCTTCATGAAGCATATAAGTTAAAAAAATTAACAACGACAATCATTGTCAATTACAACATGAGTAAACAAAACATAATATAAAAATATAAATTCCAAACATATCATATATGATAGATAAACAATTTGATCTGATGTATAACCTTGACGATTAATTCTATTATATTCCAACTTCCATAGGTGAGGTGTCATTCTTCGTGGTTTTGATGTAGTCTCTTCTTTCCCATTGAAAAGATGTTTTTCAGTAGTTTGATACTTATGATTTTTGTGGAGGAAGTTCCTATACTTATCAAACACCTACTTTCCTAAACTTGTTGAACGATGAGATTTCATCTTTGGACCACAAACTGGACATGCAAATTTTCCCTTTTTTTGAAGACCTGCAAGATCATATATAATTGGATTAAATATGTCAATTTTTATAATTATATATAATGAATAGATTATTTAAAAAACATGCATGATATCTACTTCATAAAATTAAATATCGTTAAAGTACAGTCGAACATTATAAAATACCACAAAAATGTGTTAGCCCTAGGGCATCATGAATTGTCCATACAAGCATTGCATTGCATGGAATTGAAATTGTCTTTGTCCTATTGGTCTAGAGACGTCATACATAGTGACACCATTCCATAACTTTAGTAACTCGTCGATAAGAGGCTCGATATATACATTCATATCTTTAACTTAGTACTTACCTAGTTGAATGAACATAAACATTACATAATTATTATAACCATTTTATTGCAATATATATAAATTAATGTACATGAATATTAAATGAAAAATTATAAGTCATTATGCAACAAATAAGACAAATGAGATGCTACTACATTAAAAAAAATTGATGTAAACAAATACTTGGAACAATCATTGCCAACATTATGTGCTCCCTCTTTATTGACATCCATGGAGGAATGTTATTGTTGATAACAAAAATAGGCCACACCGAGTAAATAGATCTCAGCTCTCCAAATGGATTGACACCGTCCACTACCAATGAAAGCCTGAGATTACAAAGTTCTTCTTCAAAGTGTGGCCATTTTTCCTCCATGTCCCTAAATGCAAAACTATCCACAGGCATTCAAATAATTTCATCTCCACTTCTATTTCATGCATGGTAATCCATAAATTTTGCTAAGTTTTCATACCTAAATAATCGTTGCATACATGGAATAATGGGAATATAACGATGAACCTTGCAAGGCACCTTTTTTGTTAGTTGATCTACTCAATATCTACTGATATGACATTTTGGGAATTCTGTTGCAAATTCATGTTGTTTATGATATATAATGTGATCATTGGGACATGCATCTATTGCTTGATACTCCATTCCAATATATTTCATAATAGAAGATAAATCTCGGTATGAGCGAGGTAAAATATTTGATGGTGGTAACAAAAATTCACCTATCAATCTACAACAAAAAAATAATTTGTTAATATAAAGAATATTAATGGTACATATTTCATCCTTTATTTACTAGTGATGAACTAACAATAAAAATAGATGAAAAAAGATGACATATATGACATACCTTAACATCTTTGAGATTTCTATGTTGGATAAACCATTCATAACCTTCAAGTTCACCAGCAACACTACAATAGAGAGAAGAGCTATTTGGGAGCCTTCATAAAGGGACTTGTATGCCTTCTCAAGTATAGGTAAATCATGAACATCATCATGATCAGTTGTGCCACTAAATGTGTCATGGATTGGTGTATTTGTCCCATCATCTTCAACTATGTTTTTTGGTGCATGATCATCTTCTTCCATAGGATCATTAACTTCATCTTCGATATTCATAGCTCCATGTTCATCCACTTGCAAAACCACATTCTTCGTGCTGTGATAATCCATATCATGTGCCTTAGGGTGCCCCACCTTTATAATAATGATCGACACAAATAAACCATGATCATGATCAAGTGATTTTATATATATATATATATATATATATATATATATATATATATATATATATATATATATATATATATATATATATATATATATATATATATATATATATATATATATAAAATGTTAAAACGATATAAACATTTACAAATTCAATCAATATAAAGACATTTAATGAACAACTTACCAATGGATGATAATCATGCCCCCCTTAATCAGTTGTTGTGATTAAAAGTCTTCTCATCTTTAAGCCCTTACAATTATTGCAAGGACAATAACATTTCCCATCAATCTAGCCCACAATCTAGCAAGTGTCTCTTCATTTTGTTCTACACTAATATTATCTGACATGATTTTTCTTTACCAAGCTTGAATATTTAGATCTTCAAAAAATATCAAACTCACACTCCAATAATTTTTAATCATATAAAGGTAACAAAATCTAATAATTCTCATATGTTGCACCAAAAAAATTAGGCCTATAGCCTCCACAAATTGTCACAAGTATAGAAAATTTGCAAGTATAGCAAAACATTGTCGCAAGTATAGATAAATTGTTGAACCCACTTTTATTTATTAAAAAACATTCATTGGAACCCCAACAAACGCTAACCATATACCCGTCGACCCACAAATTAAGGAGGCTAACCATATGTTAGCCCACAAATTGATGGAAGGGGATGGTTGACTTTAAGTGTATGTCGAAATAGCGATGAAAATCACAAAGCATCGCAATTTTGATGAATGTCGAGCATAAATTTTTTTTAAAATTGAAAATTTCACATTAAATACATAGGTACCCGATGATACGTCTAATTATACATCTTTCGTTAGAAAGTTTTTTTGTATTTTGTAGTCAAATGAGTTAGTGGGTCCAAACTGACTGACCCCACAGCTTTGAGTATTTATCTGAAAGCCTTTGACCCAAAAATAGGATATGAACTTAGAAATAGATGCCCTAGAAGTTTAACAGAGGCACAAAAAACAACACTGACCATTGAGAACAACAAAAAATCTACTGGAATGACTGGTAAAAGAGATAACCTCATAATCCCCCAAAACTCTTGCAACCTCTAGAGGTAGGAGAATACATATAGAAATGAAAGACCAAGACTACATGATATGCCATATAATACAAATTGGAAGGATGGAAAACCCATGGTTGATAGGCCTAAATATAAGGAGATTTTGGATCCCTTAAAAAATAAAGGAGCATACATGGTTAACAACAATCCTTGGTGTCAAGTTTGCAAATTGTCTCATTCCCCAGATCATTGTGTTGTATCCCAATCAATACAAGAAGAGGAAATACCAGTTGACAATGGGGAAGAAGATCATACAATATATTTAACCTCTCATACCCTCCATCTAGTTGAATAGGAATATTCATCTTTAGAAGAAGAAGGTTATGAGTATGATGTTGACAACCAAAGGTATAATATTCATATGGAAAAACAAAAAATATTCTCTGATCAGGAGAGTGAAAGTAACAATGAATCACAGCCTCCTTACATACCACCCAAGTCAAACAAGTCAAGATGTAGGAGGCCAACTAAAGAAGAGATCAAAGAGTTAACCATTGCTGCAGTAGAACAAGAAAAAAGAAATTACGGGCTAAGAAACAAAATAATAAATGTAGATGAAGGCACTCTGAGGGGATTGTTTATGAAAGAAAAGGGGACAACTCAGGAGAAAACAAAGAAGGTAGAAAATAAAGAACTCAATAAAGGTGAGCAAAGAAATGTTCCAAAAAAGAAGACAAAGAGTTGAAAAACAAACACAAACATGATGAAACTAACAAAAAGGAGAAAGAAGAAAATAAAGGAGATCCAATGGAACAAAAGAGGAAAGCTAAAACTAGAAACACCTCTTCATTTGACTTCACACAAGCTTTGTATCAGGTGAAGATGTATGTGCCACTATTAGAAATGATGAATATAAAGGAATATAGAGATAATGCTATTCAATTAATATCCAATGGAACCAATAAAATCACAAATTTGGATGATAAAAACAATAACAGGCCAAGAGATATAAAATTCCATGAAGTTTGTCTTGGTCATGCATTGATGAATCCCCCACTAGTTGATCCATTTTTTACCACATTACTCATAAACAACAAAATGGTGAGAAATTGTATGATTGACTCAGGGATTGCTATTAATATCATGCCAGTGGGAGTTATGAAACAACTTGGCATGTGGGTGGACACTAATGGTGGCAAGTGCTATGCCATGGATAGTAGACCTACCCCAGTGGTGGGAATCATGAAGGATGTAGAAGTGAAGTTGGTTGCTTATCCACAATCAGTATATACTATTGACATAATTGTAATTGACATTCCTTTGCATTGTGGGATGCTTTTGTCAAGACAATGGACTACAACAATTGGAGGAAATGTATAATTTAACATGTCATATGCCACAATACCTGTAAACAATGAAGAGTTCAAACTATATAGAGAACCAAGAGTAAATCAGATTGTAGATTATGTTGATCAAACTTAGTTGAATTTCTTATGTGATGTGGATCTAAGAAGTTTTAGAATAGAGCCTTCATAGCCTGAATTAGTGAATACTGATCCAATTAACAAGCATTTTTCCAAGAATGAGCATGGTGTGTGGAAAATTTACTTTGATGGAGCATACAATAAAGAAGGCAATGGAGCATGAGTGGTTTTTATTTCACTTGAAGGCACAACATTCAAATATTCATTCTTGTTGGCATTTGAATGCACAAATAACATAGTAGAGTATGAAGCCTTGCTAATTGGGATGAGTATGGCTATCAAACAAAAAATTAAGCTATTGACTATCTTTGGAGACTCTGAGTTAAATTATTTCACAAGTGAGGTCAAAGTATGCTATAAAAAATAAAAGGTTAAAACAATACAAAAATGTTGTATGGGACACAATTGAATTGTTTGATGCCTTCTCTATTGAGTGGATAGATAGGTCCAAGAACTTAATGGAAGACTTCCTGGCTAATGTAGTTTTGAAAAGAGATGATATCACCCTGGATAGAGTTTTACAAGTAGAATTCGAAACAAGACCTGCCATCCCAAATAATATATATAGTTGGCAAGTATTCAATGATGATGGTGATCTAATTAAGTTTCTACATTGCATCGATCAATGTGAAGCCCAATAAATTTACTTTAATGTATTTGTGAAGGAAATAGATGGAAAACAAACTATGTTTAGTAAAGAGGTTGTTAAGCTCAAAACTAAAAAACTTCCTAAAGGATTTGTGGCACTAGAAAGGCTATTTGATAGAAATGACTGAGCCCTAATGAAGCAAACACCCATGAAAAGAGAAAATATTGAAGAGATCAACCATGGGAATGAGTTGGCACCAAAAAGAAGATAAGCGCAACGATCAGTAAAATGCTGATTTCACTATTAAGAAAATACATGCACATCTTTGCATGGTTTTATGAGGATCTTAAAGCATATAGAGAATATTTGTTCCAACATGAGATTCCATTAAAACTAGATGCAAAACCATTCAGGTAGAAACAAAGACCCATAAACCCTACTTTGGAACCTAAAATGCATGAAGAACTCATGAAGCTTAGGGAGGGAAGTATTATCAAGCCAATTAGGCATTTATCTTTGGTCTCTAATCTGGTGCCAGTCAGAAAGAAAAATGGGGATATAAGTCTTTGTGTAGACTTCAGAAACCTGAATGTATCCTCTCTTAATGATAATCACTCACTTCCAAATATGGAGGTTATGTTATAAAGAGTCACAAGTTGTGAGCTACTGTCCATGTTGGATGGATTTTCACGATACAACCAAGTGATGGTTAAAGAATCAGAACAATACAAGACAACTTTCACTATGCCATGGGGAACATATGTTTATGTTAGGATTCCATTTGGGCTCACAAATGTTGGTGCAACATTCCAAAGGGCCATGGATGTTTCCTTTGCTGACCTCATTAATGTGATAATGGTAGTATACTAGGATGATTTAACTACATATTCGAAGAAGGAAGAAGACCATGTGGCTCATCTTGAGAAAATATTTTTGAAGGCATTAGAATATGGCATTTCCCTTAATCCCAAGAAGTGTCATTTTGTAGTGACAAAAGGAAAGTTATTGGTGCATATAGTCTCTAAGGAGGGAGTAAGGATTGATTTAGAAAGGGTGAAGGCCATTGACATGATAGCTATACACAAGATAGTTAAATCTATCCAATCATTTTTTGGACAAATTAATTTTATAAGAAGGTTCATATCAAATTCTGTTGAGATAGTAAATCCAATATCAAAGATGCTAAAAAAGGGTGCAAAGATTGATTGGATAACTGAGGCCATAGATGCATTCATATCCATCAAAAGAGAAATCAAGGAGGACCCAGTGTTAAAGTCCCCTTATTTTAGTAAGAATTTTCAAATATTCTCATTTGCATCTTATCACATAGTTGCAACAGTAATCCTCCAAAAGAATGATGAAGAGCATGAACAACCAATCTCCTTCTTCAACAAATCCCTCCAAAATGAATAATTAAAATATGATATTATGGAGAAATAGGTGTATGCATTGGTGAGAGTTGTCAAGGAATTTAGACCTTATCTTGTAGGAGAAAAAGTGATAGCTTATGTGCCTAATGCTACAGTAAAAGATGTACTCATACAAAATGAAACAATGGAATGTAGGTGCGGATGGATAAATAGAATCTAGGAATTTGATATTGAGTTTCAAATCACTAAGCTTGTAAGAGGATAGGGGCTAGCCAAATTGATGGCTGAAACAAATATAGAAGCTACTCAAATATGTAGTATGAATGATGAAGAAAATATATTCACTAGCATTGAGCATACACCATGTTACACTGATATTGTGTACTACCTTAAACATTTGAAATGTCCTGAAGGGTTTGATGATAACAAGAAAAGGAAACTCAAATTATAGGCTTCAAATTATGTATTCATGAAGGGTGACCTCTACTGGAAAAATAGAGATGGTGTGTTGTTGTTGTGCCTAGATGAAAGTCAAGAAAGGCATGTCCTAAAAGAACTGCATGAAGGAATATGTGGAGGGTATTTCTTTGCAAAATCCACTGCACATAAGGTGTTAAGGGTAGGTTACTACTGGCCTAAATTTTTCAATGATTCTTATAATTATACTAAGAGGTGTGAAGCATGTCAAAAAAATTCTGGAAAATTAAAGTATCAAGGAGCATTGCCTTCGAGACTTTTGCAAATTGAGGCTCCATTTCACCAATGGGGAATTGATTTTATAGGAAATATTGCAAAAAATTCTAGTGGACATAGATGGATATTGGTAGCCATAGATTACTTCACAAAATGGGTAGAGGCTATACCTACTAAACAAGCAACAAGTAGGGTTGTGAAAAATTTCCTATTAGAGAATATCATTACTAGATTTGGGGTTCCAACAAGAATCATAACTGATAATGGAATGTGTTTTAGGTCAGATGAATTTAAGGAAATTTTCCAATCCTATGGTATAGTGATTTCATATTCTTCACCATATCGTCTGTAGAAAAATGGACAAGCTGAATCCAACAACAAGAGCATCCTGAAGATCATAAAAAAGATGTTGAATAATAAAAAAAGGCTTGGGATTCCAAGTTGATATTATTTTTATGGGTAGATAGGATCACTGTGAAGAAGACCATTGGAAAATCACCTTTTGAACTTGTGTATGGGACTCAAGCTAGACTCCCTTTGCATAATTTTTTGCTAGTATGTAATTTTATCTTGCAAGAAGATCTAGAAATTCCTGAGCCCATGGAGGAAAGGATGGAAGAATTGATGGAACTTTATAAAGCTAGGAACCAAGCTCAGCAACACAATAAATAGAAGCAACTGCAAATAAAATATCTACATGACAAAAGGGCCAAAAACATAAAATTTGAAGTGAATGATATGGTCCTCATGTGGAATGCTAGAAGTCAACACAAAGGGACGCATGAAAAATTTGAAGCTCTATGGCTAGGACCATTTTTCATTGTCGGTAAGGGTGGCGAAGATTCATATTATCTTCAAAACATGACAAGAGAAGAACAAGAATTGTCAGTGCATGGACATTTCTTGAAACATTTATTTTCTTAATATTCCACACATAGTAGTCTAGGAGAAGGCCAAGAATTGCCAGTGCATGGAAAATTCTTGAGAAACCTCTTAAAATAATTCTTTTTCATGCACAGTAGTGTAGGAATCCATTTCACCTTCCACCATTCTTAAATTCACTTCCATCTCCATAACCATTTGAATAAGGCACTTGGTCTGCTACCTAAAAGATCTGGATCCTTGCTATACCCACAAGGGGTATACATCCCCAATCAAAGCCACTATTAGGACTGGAAAATCCTCACATTTTTCACCAGCCTCCATCTACTTATCTCCTAGTCCCCACAAAAATTTGTTTCACATCAATACTGAGATAAATACAAATTAGTGAAAGTTGTGTGACAAGATCCATTCCACAATCCCATAAATATGGCCCTCTGCATAACAATATTCCCCTGATCATAACAGAGAAAAAACACAAAATCAATTGATCTATGTGCCTTTGAGTTTCTTCCTCAACCTTTATCTTTACTTTTCATTTCCATTTGCCATTTCATCATTCAGCTCCATTATCATTTAATTCCTAGCCAAAATATAGCAGAGCTGCTTCTCATATCATGATTAATTGCTCCTTATCAAAGAGATCATGCACATGTCTTCCCAATCAACAAGTCACAAATCCTTCATTTGAATGTTCCCTACAATATCGAGGACATGAGATAGGTCACAACGATCAGAAGGCCCCAAAGATAACAAGACTGCATAATTAGGAGGACAATACCTATCATCTCATCAATGAGAACCCATCAACATGAGAAAAATGATCATAGAAAAATTTTCAAGTCATGCTGAGCTCAAGAGTCACATTGACGAAAACTCCATTGGTGACAAACACATATACTCTTACCGATAAATCTAAAGGATTTTTGTGTTAGGGAGACATGTAGCATCAACTCGAATCCCTCAGATCTCTCCAATCTTATGGGTCACACCGATGAAGGAAGTTTTAGGGAGAGTCTTGTTGATCCATCTAAATGGATAAACCCATGGAAGAAACATATCACAAAGACATGTATGGTCAGATTCAATCCCATAGGTCTCTCCAATGATGAAGGTCACATTGATGAGAATGATTTTAAGGAAATTCTCACTGATCCTTCTCAGCTAATAAAGTAGTAGAAGAAACACATCGGGAAGACCAAAACACATTGATAGAGCATCCTATTTTCTTGGAAATGGGTGATGTTGGCCTGATGGTGATAAAGAATGGCTTATATTAATCGAAAATACATTAGGTGATAGCCAAAGGAACTTCTAAGAAAACCAAACCATTTTGACGTTGGTGAAACTTTTCAATTTTCTCCTCAAAGTAATAAAATTTGAAGAACAATAGAAAGGGCCTTTGCACAACATCAGTAAAAGTATTGAATGTTCTTGTCAATTTAGTGAAAGAACTAAATGGATATTTCCAATCAAAGAGACATTTGGTTATGTCTTGGCGATTGATCAAAACTGTATAAACAAATATGGCACCAAATGAGAAACACAACTCGGCCTGAGGTTAAGAGGGTCTCACCAATGCAATATTTTGTGCCACTCTGACGATTCAAATTTTCAGTAGACCGTTGCATTCAATTCCAGTGGCGGAAATTAATGGATACATGGATGAACTCCATATGATCATTCATGACCAACAAAAATAATTCTTAGAAGTTGCAGTAAGAGAGCATGGAAGGTCGAGCAGAATTCGAGGAGCACAGTGTGATTGACAATTCAGAAGTAATCCCACAAACTCCTTTGTAATTTGTAAATTCTAATTTGAAGATTTGAAAATGGAGGGTCTGAGTTTTGGAAAAAATCCAAAGGTAGGAAGCAACAGGGTGAGGGTAGTCAGAGAAAAAGAAAGAAACAATGAACTGAAATAGGGGATGAGCCAAAATTAATAGAAAGGAAGTTCAACCAAGACCTCATTGATCAATTTCCTAGGTCAGGGCTGAGGGCTAGGAGGTCTGCACAACTGAGGGTTGATATAAAAAAATTGAAGACAAATGTAGACATATAGGAGACACCTGGACCTCTGTTAAGGGATATGAGTTGTTTATGTTCCATTATCATCGAAGAAATAGGTTTGAACTAGTATCTAATCCTTGGAACTTTCATTTGGGGAAATTAGTCATCCCAAATGTATTTGTGAATGTGGAACTAGTGAAACTCTTGGCTAAGCATTACAACCCTGGCTTAAAGGCTATCTGTGATTTACAAGGAAATCCATTTATATATGTGTCCAAGACTACAATTTCAAAGGTTTTAACCTAAGTGGCAAATGTGATGAGCCAATTGTATATGAGGATTTTGAAAGGGAATACTGGCTAATGGACACAACCTACAAAGGGTGGATATTTCCATTGCATAGACCAAAAAAGGATGGAAACCTTGTCCCACCTAAAGATAACAATGCGCCTCTTTTTCATGTTGATTTACTCGAACCTTACTTGAAGCACACATATCTCTCTGTGTTAGATATTGGGGATGGAGGCTTCTGAATTCATGTCTATAGGACCAATGGTGATTGTAGTAGATGTTCAATGCCATAATTCCAAACCATTTAATTATGCCTCTTACATTTCCAAGGAGATTGACTTGAGGTTGATGGCAATCAAAAATGGATCTCCCACATTGCACTTCAAACATTATTCTATTTTAATGCATTTGATATTATATTATGGTCAGGAGATAGGGGTGTGGCCAAAAGAACTGAAAATTACACAATGTGATAAGGAGGGCCAGCCATTTCCAATACAATTTTGGACTGCTATTTGGGACAACAGGTTCTTATATTCTAACTATGTTCTTTTTGAAGAGTATTTTGTTAAAACATCGTATAGATTTTTTAATCACCCCTGTGATTTTTCCTTAACTGATGAGATCAAAATATTTCTAAGGTCCAAATATTTTGATGGACCCACAACTGTTGCAAACAATTGGGGTGACTAGTATTGTTATGTCAATGCCACCATGATTAGGGTGTATGGTTTTCAGGATACACCTTTTCTTCTACCAGAAAAAGAACCAAATAGAATTGCATACTTGGAAATTGTTAGGTAGATGGACTACTCAAGTGTTATGAATTTAAGTGCCTATGAGAAACAATCATTTATGCCAAGTACATTATGCTTTGGGGATTTTATTGTGTTTTCAAAGGAGGCGTATGATTTAATTCTAAATAAATTGTCACATTTCAATTTGAAAAAAGCTACACCAAGGAAGGGATTTGATCCTGAAGGATACATCGATGTTGTCAAAAAGAAAGTGAATTTGGGTGTATATGAACATATACCTTACCCAAAAGATGAGATAATTAGAAATATGGAGGAAAGGGAGGTTGAATTAGCCATCGATGAGTATAATAGGAAGATTGAGAAACAACTGAAAGAAATAGAAGAGGTAGAAATGTTATCTTCTGGAAGTGAAGAGACCACTGGTGAAAAGGAATGTCAAGGTCAAAATAACAAGATCTCTAAGGCAAGAATTGAAGATTACCAACCTTCCAATAGAGAACAAGAAACTGTTGAAGGTTCTCATGTAGATACAAGGTCATTGGCCTATAAATCCTTTGTTTTTGATAATGAGTTCATAAAATCACCTGAATTTTAGATCATTCCTATACAAACAAAAAGGGAATGCAATAAGAGACTCTTTCACAAGTATTACACCTAGAAATGAGACTCAATTGTTGAACACTTTGAAGCTAGATGTGGAAAATGAGATGAAGAGTATGACCCCAGAAACAGGAAGGGTGTTATTGGAAGAATTTGGTGTAATGATCTTCCCTAGTTTGGATTTGAACTCGGCTCTCATTTTTGACAATTTTTTACATAATAATAGTGCTACTCACAAACTTATTCCTGAAGGAGTCACAAAAGTATATACAGGATCAAAATATAATATTGATGAGAACTCTCTCATGATTTGGGCTTTATATCCTCCACACAAGAAGTATGTGATCATTGACACATAAAAATCATTTGGACATGTAATGACATTGAAAGTGGGTGAAGTTGATCCTATAGCTACTACTAACATTGGCATCAATGTGGCCATGTTGAATAAATCACAAATTCAGATGTTGATAAAAGAAAGGGATATGTACAAAATCACTAATGAAAGAATCTTGATAGAAAATGAATTTTTGAGGGATACTAAGTTGTTAACACAAGGTGAAATTTCTCATTCAAAAGGAAAGCAAGAAGAATAACAAGTGGCCAAGGAAAAATATGATGCACTCTTTACAGTAATTATAGAAAAGGCATACTAAGTTAATCATCTGGATTAAAAAGTTGTGGGGAAATCATTCCCAGATTTATGTTGTAGTTTAAGAGCATAAAAGGGTGAGTAACCGAATTCATGAAAAGATCCAAGAAGCACAAAAGAAAGATTCTTCTAACAGTGGAACCATCACATTTGCTGAATACATTCTAAGGAAACACAAGGAATATTATAATGAGCTTCAAGTATATACAAAGGAACTCATTGATGTTGCAAAGGAGGGAGTGCCTACGTTGTTCAAAGAGGGTGGTGAGTTGAAGGACAAGAATGGATGGATAGAGGAGTGAAGGTCTATGTTGCATGGAGCCTTGGAAGTAGCCAAGAAGATGGTGATCATGGAGATAGCTGCAAGGAATGTTTTTGAAGATGTTGATACTCATGGGAGGCAGGATTACTTGGATCATATGACAAAAGTTCATTTTTGGCTCACTAGAGCCTATTCTTTTATGTTTAATTATTGTTATTTCTAAAAAGACTCTTATGAAGAGGCATGTCCCCTTCAAAATATTGATATTTATGTTGAACCTCTTATGATTGAAATGATCATCACTACACTTTTATTTTTAGAGTAGGCATAGTAAGAAGATAGATTACAATATCTTGCTCAAATATTCAAGACTTTTGTCATAATGCCTACTATTTGAATAGATATATAATTGAGAAGAAGCTTTAATTTGGTGGCTAATATCTGGTGTCTATTGTTTGTTGAATTAAGAAATTATCCGGTTGTCTCAATATTGTTGTTTTTGTGCTATTTGAATCTGTTTGTCCAAGTTGATATTTCAGTTTCATCAAAACACATTTGTTGTTTTTGTGTGATCAAGTTAATTGGTTTCTGTTAAAGAATTAAAATCCTTTAGACTAATTATAGTAGCTTGGAGGTAACATTTATATAAATAAGAAGAGCTAGGTAATTGATAAGATTGTCAAGTTGTCTCCACATTGATGTTGTGTTGTTATTCAAATTAAGAATACACTTTGTTTGTCAATACACATTTGTTGTCATTATGTGGTTGTTTTAATTGGTTCCTTCAAGGAAGGATTAAAACCCTTTTAATAAATCACAATAACTTGATAAGATCAATTGGATCAATAAGAAGAGTTTGTCAGTCACATTCTTGCATTGTTTATACAAGGTATTGTGAACCCCTAAACCTCCAAATGCACAAGAGCAACAAACATGATTAGATGTTAGATAAAATGCATGTACACAAGCATGAGGGATTTCCCATGAAATCCACCTATTTAAACTACTATTAGGAAATGAAGAACAAAAACTCAAATGATCATGAAAGAAAATCCTAATTTAGCCAATAGATTGATGATCCCATGGGGGAATTGGTGCCAATGGAGTGTTGCAATTGGCCCTTTCCCAATTCCTAGGTTGCAATGAAGATGATCTAGAAATGGTCAAATCTCCAAAGAGATTTGAGCATAACCTTGGTGCAAATGTGAAAATGGGATGAATGCTTGGATGAAATGAGCAAAATTAATTCTCAATTGAAGAGAGTAACTTTGCATGAATATTGTGGATGAGAAATGAGGAGAGAAGTCTCCAATTTATATACTTCTATTTGGAAGAGGTGAGCAAGATTGAGAAATGTGGGACAAAAGATAATCCAATGGCATTGTGCCACTTGTCCACATGTGGTTGGATGAGGAATGAGCACATTTTGGCCAATGCGCATGATAAATGCATAAATTTGAATTTGAAGTGTGAGTTGACTTCTTAAAGAGAGAAAATATATGGAGTTAATGTCACTTGGCTCAAGGCCAAGGACATGTAAGAGGCCTTAAATGCCTTGTTGGAAGGACCAAGTCCACTTGGCCTTTTTGAATTCAAATGAGGGAATATTCCCTTTTGATGCTTTGTGAGGGAAAATAGATGAATTAATAAATCAAAGTATTTGATTTATTGTGCAACTTGCATTCTCTAGAGAAATTTAATGAAATGAATTAAGTTAATCATGGTTTTGATTAATTTAATGAAGAATTAGATGATGTGACAATTTAGATTTAGATTTATGAATTGATTTAAGTCAATAATTGAGAGGAAATGATTCATTAAATAAATAATTTGATTTATTTAATCAAGGAGAAACATGTTAGATTAAATCAAATAAGGTTTAATTTATTTTATTTAATAAGAGGACTTTAGGGATTTAATTAAACAGGGATGCAAGGTTAATTAAATTAAATTGATTAATTTAATCAGTGAAAGAGGAAGACTTAATCCAATAAATAATGACTTATTAAATTAAGAGATAGAATGTGATGAAATATTGAGAATATGATTTAGGAGGAAATGTTGTTAGTAATCGGGATCAGGTGTGCCAAAACAAACTTGCACATTTTTCATGTCTACATTTTGCCCCTCTTTGAAGCAATGTACTTGTTGCATTGATTCAAAGAATAAACTGATGTGCTCTAAGGTCCAGGATTTTCTCAAATTTTTTAGATGCCCCACTACTACCCGAGTAGAAGGATATTGCTGGATATTGCCCCTTTGAGAGATCGGACGAAAATTTTGATTTTTTTGGATGATCTCGCGAAAAAGATGACAAGGTGCTCAACAGGCCAGAAATGCCCCAGAATGCCAAAAAAGTGCATTAAAATGCCAAAAGGGATGAAGAACGACTCTCGGTTGGACGAAAATGGATTCGGGGGACCAAAACCCCCTCTAGAATGTCAAATTAGGTTAAAAAAACCCTAATTTTTAGGCTTAAATAGACCTTGAGGGGTCACTTTCAATGCATTTGCAATTTCAACTTCAAAAAAATTGACACTTGAGCTCCGAGTGAGAGAATGGCACAACGACAGCTTCCCCTGCACGTGTTGGAGCGGGTACGAGTATATCAGCGACGAGTCGTCGTAGGCCCCGCAGTATGTGCCCCTATCCAACCTTTATTTTCCTTGTTTTGCATGCATTTATTAGGGTTTAGGTACCGTCAAGTCGGTGTGGCACGATATAGCATCGCGAAAAATTTACAAACAGGCCTGCGTGGGGCTATATAGGACCACTTTGTGCATAGAGAGCCATGTGGCTCAGTTTGCCAATTAGAGATTTTTCAATAGTAAAGTCGGTCACCTGCTCAAATAGTGCTGCGTGGGCCGATTGGTCCAATTTAGCTATCTAAGTCCATCGCACGACACAGTTTGTAGAATTTTGCTATCTAAGTCTGTCACGCTACACAGTTTGGAAACTTACAAACTACCCCACTTTTGCAAACAACACCGCTTTTTTTTGTTTCAAAAGCAGAAGGCGATACGGAAAATAGATTTTTTCTAGGGAAGCTGACACGGCTCTTTTCCTTGCGCAAAAGAGACACGAGGTTATTTATTCGAGGGAGCACCAATGGCCAGTTCTTGAGAGACTAGATGATATGCAAATATTCCTCCAGGAGCAGCTTGGGATGCTTGGTTTGTGGTTCGTTGCTTATGTTCCTCCTATTCGAGCACATATGGGTATGATGCATGCCTTGGCCAAGTGGTGGCATAGCGAGACATTGTCCTTTCATCTTCCCACTGGCGAGGCTACCATTACTCTAGAGGATGTCTGGCACATCTTACGGCTACCCATTCATGAACAGCGAGTGATTTATGATTTAGAGGAGGGTAGGGATGCCTGCTGCGGTGTCATGGGTGTGGATGAGCTCATGCTCTATGATGGTCAGATAGATTTGGAGAGGTACCGGGGTATAGCCCCTACTTATAGCCGGATTGTGTCTGCCATTATTTCTGGCCTTGTAGCTCCCGATCGGTGCGGCCGATACTTCAGTCTGGGTTGGGGATTAGCATGGCAGTAGATGTGCGCTCACCAAGTGTGCTATGATTGGGGACCAGTACTGCTAGCCTCCCTGTACCAATATTTGCATGAGTTTTCCTACTTGGAGGGTCGGGCCCTTGGGGCTAGATTGACTCTTCTGCATATTTGGGTATTTGAGTGGATTCCAGTGCTTTGCTTGGTTGTCATTCTAGTTGTTATAGATATTGATGATCCTATGGTGTGGTGGTATGGTGGGGCAGAGTTTCACTTCACCCACATGGGCGTAGATGGCATAGCCCATTGGCGGCGAGTTCTGGATGAGATGACAGTATTTATATGGAGGCCATGTATGGGTATAGGCCCATGGATGGATAATGCAGAGCAGCTCTTCTTTGCTCACCAAGACAAATTCATGCAGGGTCAAGAGCATTCCATGGTAGAGAGGTACCTTCCAAATAGAGTGGCCAGGCAGTTCGGGGAGGTGCAAGATATACCCGATGCTCAATATACGACCATATTTACCCGTACGGCAAAGGAGACAGCATGGGGACCGCCTATTCTAGCAGACGAGGCAGTGACCTCATTTAGGTAGTTGGTGGCTCAGCCATGGGCATATGATTAGGGGGCAGCAGACGCAGGGGTGACTCTAACATATAGGGCATGGTTCAGTCTGCTGGTGAGATTGATAGTTCCTGGGACAGTACTTCAACGCCGTAGGCCCAGAGGTAGGTCAGCAGGCAGAGGTCGGGGAGGTGTGCCACCAATGTAGCCAATAGGATAGGATGGGCAGCCATAGGTAGGCCCATAGTAGCAGCCAGCAAGGCAGCCAATAGGACAGCCAATAGGACAGCCAGTAGGGCAGCCAGCAGGATAGCCAGCCGGACAGCCAAGCTCCCATGATATATTGATTCAGCAGATGCAGGGTCAGATACAGGTTCTAACAACTGCTTTAGATGAGGCTCGTTAGTAGGTTATTGCAGCTACAGTGGAGAGAGACCTTGTATGATCTGAGAGGGATCAGGAGACTGGCCGATGGAGGCAGTTAGAGAGTGTCACTTCCACATCTAGGGGTCATTCCGTTGATATCTGAGATTATAGAGATGCTATCAGAGAGGTCGAGTACTATCGGCAACATTACCAACAGGTAGTTCCCTCAGCAGATAGAGTGCCAGATTTTTCTCAGCAGATCGGGAGGCGGCTGACAAAGGATCATGGTGAGCGACAAGTGGGGGAGGGCAACAGCCAGCAGGGCTAGCCCTTTTTGATCATAGACGGTTTGTTCCAGTTTTGATATACAGGCTGTAATACTTTAGCCTTATTGTACCATGTTATTCGATGTACACTTGATCTGATTTATATCATAACAGTATTTTTGATGATATATATGAGATGATTCACCTTTTTATGATATATATGGTGCACATGTATGATATGTGGATGTATAATATGCAAATGTATGACGCTATGAGATGTTTCTATTCTTATGCTTATGTAATGTGATGTATGTAATGGATGCATTTCTTTTCATATATTTTTCATGTTTTAATGATGTAATGCATGTTAATGATGGTGATGGATGCAAATGATCATGTATGATGTAATGCTGTCTTAAGATGTTTAAAATAACAAATTCATATTATTCTTTGTAACTTAAGATAATGATGTGATGCAATGTGTCCTAATGCTAATGATCATGTGGATGCAGGATGTATGCATGGGCGATGCTTTGATTACTATTATGATACCATGTTAGTGTGGAAAGATAATAGAAGAAATGCAGAATTTAGTTATGATGGTGATGGTGATTTGCATTGCTAGGAATTGGGATTTTCAAAGGCTCAATTGCATTATGTTTGATAACACACATAGGTACGATGCATCGAGGTATAAAGGACCAAGATGGCATGGTACCTAGTGTGATGGACTTTGACTCAACAATTAGATAGGAGTACTCTTGTTCACACTTAAGATAAATACTTCATTCAAGATGTAGTGCAGACATTCTAAATATCTCAGGCCAAAACACAAGAAAGCAAGCTTTCCTATGTGGTCAACAAGATACCTAAAATATCCTCCCTAAAAACCAAACAAAACATGCATGACTAAGTTATTTTACAAGGGTATCCTACAAGTGTAGCAGATAAAAAAGATAATGGTCTTTGCCCCATTCCTTTCTCTCTAAACCTGTTTTGTTTAGGCATCATGGAGAGGTCCTTGGAATGAGCACAAAATAAGATAAGTCAATAAAAGATTAAGTAGAGCAAACCAAACAAGCTAATGCTCTTCATACCTCTAGCCAAGACTAACTATTGTGAGGGGTACCTGATGCCTATGTCCATCATAGGAAAGCTTCATCCTAGGACATGTAGTGATCAAGGTTTTAGTGGGATTGTTTGGATGATAAGCTATTGATATTCTGAGTTGACCAACTTGCTTGCTTACTTAGACCTTCAAGACTCTGATGATTTGAGTGTTCCCTACTAGACTCGCTTCTGACTGACTTACCAAAGGGTGAAGATGATGATTGATTTTATTATGAGTGATAACAATCACGGGTGAAAGCGAGATGAAATGGATGCACCATTTTGGATTTTTGAGATATTTTGAGGTTGTTTTTGGTATTTTCACATTTTTCAATGTTTTTGGTATTTTCTAGATTTATGACGAACAGACTAACTTAAAGACCTATCCTAGGGGTCTTGGGAGCTGATCCATAGATTAGCCTTGCCTACATTATACAAGCAGAGACCATGTAGTTCGACTAATGATGGACTGACTTGGTGAAAAGATAGATGGGCAAATGGATTGCTATTGCGATGGACGCCTAAGAACTGACCTAAATGTAAAAAAGATGGGCAAACGGATTGCCAATGTGATGGACACCTAAAGGACTAACCTAACTATCTCGAAGGATGATCAAAGATCAACCTTGCCTACGCTCAAGCTCGGAGATGACGTAGTTTGACCAGGGTGAGAGATTGACAAGACTTAATGATGAAATTTTGGAAGATTTTCTAATATTTCGACACGTTTTTGGACTTTTGAATGATTTTTTGATGTTTTTTAATTTTTGATGAATTTTGAGAAGATTCCAAAAATATACATGAATTTGATCCAATGCCGATGCAAGAACATGCCCCCAGCATGGTGCGATAGACTATTTCAATAAAGGCAAGACAAAATAACCTTAGGAATATGCCAAGTAGTACTATGGTGGAATATGATATGAACACCAGCTCAGGCTATGGTACGGATGCGAGCGAATGGGTGGATGGATGAATGAGTGAGTTATGGTGGAATGGATGAGTGAGTCATGCAAATCTTGGTGGATAGAGAGTGCTTTTATTTATGCTTGATGCCTGTTTTCCAGGTTTTCACCAAGGTACTTGTCTGAAGCACCACCGAAGTGGTTTTCACTAGAGGACGATTTTTTCTTTTTACTATTTTCAATCCTTTTTCTGATTATTATTTTTGTATTTTATTTTTTTGATTTTTTTGTTGTCACCAAGATGCCTGTTTGCTAGGTTTTCATCAAGGTAACCATTTTTTCAGGACTTTTTCTAATTTTTTGTATTTTTGGGTTCTATACCTTGCGAGTTTTTAGGCATAAAACTTTTTGAGGTGAGAGTTATTCATGGGCTCCTACAAAGGTTCACCTTCTAGTGTCGACAGTTGATATGCCCCTAATTTGTAGCTTCCGGTGATGATGAAGGGTCCCAGCCAGTTGGGCTCAAACTTCCCTTTTGTATCTAGTTTGGGCACATTCTTTTGGTTCTCTTTTAGCACAAGGTCACCAAATTGGAAGGTGTGTTGCCTCATCTTCTTGTTGTAGCTCCATTTCAGGCGATTTTGGTAGACTTGTAGATGATTTAGGGCATCCATTCGCTATTCATCTAGTAATTCCAGCTCATTTAGTCTTGCGACCCTGTATTCCTCATCTATGATGAGGTTTTGCAAAGATATTCTCAGTGACAAGAGCTCGATCTCAATAGGGAGGATGGCTTCTGATCCGTAGACCAGGGAGAATGGAGTGGTGCCTGTCGGCGTGTGGATGCTAGTGCAGTAGGCCCATAGGGTAGGATTTAGCTACAGATGCTAGTCACGACTAGATTCATTGAATATTTTCTTGAGGATTCTCATAATGGTTTTAATGGTAGCTTCTACTTGGCCATTTCCTTGTGGATAGTATGGAGTGGAAAAGTGGTGTTGGATTTTGAACTTTTCACACAAATCACGGACATCCTGATTTTTGAAAGGTGTCCCATTATCAGAGATAATGGATTGGGGGACACCGTATCGACAAATGAGGTAGCTCATGATGAACTTGGATATTTGTTTACCCGTGATGTAGGTCATGGGAATTGCTTTGACCCACTTTGTGAAATATTTAGTGGCGGTGATAATGAACTTATGGCCATTGGATGAGGTGGGTGAAATTTTACCTATGAGATCGAGCCCCCATTGTGAAAAGGGCCAAAGTGTAACAATGGGATGCAACTCTTGAGCTGGTGAATGAATGAGATCTCTATGTTGCTGGCATTGTAGGCATCTTCTGACAAAGTCGTGTGCCTCTCTTTCCATTGTGGGCCAATAGTACCCAACTCTCAGCAACTTCTTAGCCAAAGTCATACCACTCAAGTGCAAACCACATGTGCCATTGTGTACTTTAGTTAGAGTAGTCATGGCTTCATCAGGTTTTAAACAGTGTAGCAGGGTTCCATCGATACTTCTACGAAGAGGGTCTCTCCTAGGATGATGAATCATAAGGCCCTTTTGACAAAGGTTTTCTTTAGGTTCGGGGTGATGTCAGTTGGGAGGATTCCTAACCTTAGGTAAGTGTAAATGTCATGGTTCCAAAGATCACCAGGACCAATGAGTTCACACACGTATTCTGACTTTGGTACTTCAAAAGTTGGTATGAGAAGCTGCTCTACAAGGAATTCGTGTTTTGAGATGTTGTGAGGGATATCTAGCAAGGATCCAATCATTGCCATTGCATTAGCTGCTCTATTGTTTACCCTCGGTATTTTCTCAAGGTGATGTCAATGAATGATTCCTTGAGGTTTGCTACTACCTTTTTGTATGGTCCGAGCTTATCATCCTTAGTTTGGTATTCACCATTGACTTGGTTGATGATAAGTTGTGAGTCTCCATAGACTTTTAATGCCATAATTTGCCACTGTGCTGTAATTTTGAGACCTATGGTTAAAGCCTCGTATTCTGCAATGTTGTTTGTGCAGAGGAATGCCAACTTATAAGACCTTGGTATGCAATCCCTTGTGGGGTGATGAAGAATACACTGGCTCCTGATCCATGTTGTGTGTGGGAACCATCAAAGTACAGTTTCCAGTGGTCGGCCACACCGAGATTGAAAAGGGACTCATCTAGAAATTTTGATACGAGTGGGTTGTCTATGTAAAGGGGAGCTTTTGCTAGCTAGCCCATAATAACTTGTCCTTTGATCGCCTTTCACTTGAAATACTCAATATCATGTTTAGATTGTATCATCACCCATTTAGCCATTCTTCCTATAAGCATTGCTTTTGACAATAGATACTTCAGAGGGTCTATCTTAGCAATTAGCTTAATTTGATGAGCTAGCATGTAGTGTCTGAATTTCTGGGCTACAAATACTAGTGTCAGGCAAGCCTTTTCTATTGATGTGTAATTGAGCTCATGTCCTACCATTGTTCTACTGATATAGTAAATGGACCGCTCGGTTCCCTTTTCATCATGTTGGGCTAAAAGGGCACCAAGGGCGGTTGTCGTTGCTGAGATGTATAGAATCAACTGTTTCCCTATGATCAGTGGCATTAATGGTGTAAGTAGGTATTCCTTGATCTTTTTGAATGCTTGTTCGCACTTGTCATCCCACCTAAATGTGACTCCCTTGTGAAGCAGATGTGAATAGACTATCTATTTATCTGCTAGTTGTGCTATGAATCTTTGGATGGACTGGAGTCTACCTTGTAATCCTCTGAGTTGCTTTAATGTTCTTGGTGCTTCCATATCTAGGATTGCTTTTACCTTTGCAGGGTCTAGCTCTATCCCTCTCATTGAAACTATGTACCCTAGCAACTTTCCTGATTGTACTCCAAAGACATAGTTCTTTGGGTTGAGTTTGACCTTGTATTGTTCTATCCTATCAAAGATTGCACTTAAGGTTGCTATGTGATCCTACCTTTTCTTTGATTTAGCCAGTATTTCATCCATGTAATCTTTGATAGTTTTGTGAATCATGTAATGGAAGATTAGTGTCATGGCTCTTTGGTATGTAGCTCTTGCATTCTTTAGCCCAAATGTCATCACATTCCAGCAGTAGGTGCCCCAAGGACATGAAAGGTTGTCTTGTGTTGGTCCTCTTTTGCTATCATGATCTGATTGTATCTCAAGAAGCTATCCATTAGGGACAACATCTCATGCTCAGCTGTCATGTCCACTATCATGTCAATGTTGGGTAGTGTAAAATCATCCTTAGGACATGCTTTGTTTAGATCTCTAAAATCCGTGCAGATGCAGATGCCCCCATTCAGTTTTGAGATAGGTACAAGATTAGATACCCATTCTAGATAGTCAATTGATCGTATGAAACCAACATCTAAGAGTTTCTGTAATTCAATTTTCACAAGCCGAGCTATATGTGGGTACATCTTCCTTCACTTTTGTCTGACTGGTTTTTCCCCAGGGTACACAGCCAAATGATGAACCATGACCTCAGGGTCCAACCCTTGCATGTCAACATAGGTCCATGCAAATTTTACCTTTCTTTCTTTTAGGAATGCTACTAACAGTTCTTGTTCCTCTGTTAAAAGCGACTAGGCGTAGAAAGTAATTTGCGGCTTTGTTTCTATTCCCAAGTTGACAAGGTTGCACTACTCTGCCAGTACTGCTGATTTCTCCTGATGTAGAGCAGTAGGGGGAGATTGAATCCTTCATCCTTTGATGCCTCAGAGAGGTTTTCACCATTGGATGCATCCTTTACTTTTACTGTTTTGTGGTTAGAGAGTGTCACAGTGTGGTTTTCACTCCATAACCCCAAGCTTATTCTTGATATTTTCCTTTTGCGACTGAAGGACTCAATCATCTCCCCATAGTATGCATGTGTGTCCAATGTGATGGTGAAGCCTACCTTATGGTCCCCACATGGAACTATATCCCTTAGTCCCATGAATTCCGAGAGCGCCTCATCATTTTCGAATGAGTCTAGAATTGGTGGCCCTCGTTGATCATGATCGATGAGTTGCGGGTGTACTAAGGTGATTCGGTGGGTTGGTTGGTTCTACTTAGCTGTGGAGGCACTAATCATTAACAAGGTGGAATCCTCAAAGAGTCTAAGGAGACTTGCTATGGAATCATCATCATCACTACTGGCACATACATCAGTGATGTCAAAGGTGAAATTATCGAGTGGGATACCTAGACATACAGGTGGTCTAGGAGTGGTTGTTGTTACCTGAGGAGAGGACCTGAATTCCCTTCTAGGAGTACCCTTTCCACGTATAGTTATACTCAGAGGAGTATACCCAAGGCCAAGGTTCCATATTATTCTTTCTATAATGATGGGCTCTAGCCGTCCATCACTGTTCCTTCCAAGGCTTTCGTTCCTGTTATAGCCCATACCAAACATCATTTGTAACCCTCTATTAGTTTCCTCCATGGGTAGGGTGGGGGTGGGCCTTTCATCTTGGTATAATGTGTTTGAGATGTCCTCCTCATCCACATTTTCTCTACTGAGATCCCCCCAATGGTAGAATCTAGAAGGTTTTTCCCTAACCGTGTGGATAGGTGTTTCAACTGGCTGAGGTTGTCCATGCGATCTAGGAGATTGTGGTAACTCTCCTACAACAAATGCATTTCTTTTCATTCTGTAGTCGCCACATCCATTGTCTTGGATCATGTTTTTGATTTCAGATATATCTGGCATGGTAGGTGTCTCTGTCACAGAAGTGGAAGCGAGGTTGGCTAGGTCTATGTATGAAGTAGATGGTCCTTCATCATTTTTGGGTACTTGGGGAATCTTATAAAACTTGGCTTCCAAGTTTTTGCAATAGGCAAAAGGTTCTGGATCCCCATATATAGTAACTTCCTCATTCTAGTGTGAGAACTTGATGCATTGGTGATAATTCGAGGCCACCACCTTCATTCCATGGATCCATGAGTGTCCCAGGAGGATGTTGTATGGTGGGTCGAGGTCAAGGACCTGAAAGGTGGTTTCCATATACATGGGTCCCACTTGGATGGGGATTTTGATAGTGCCCTGAGACACTCTTTCCTGATCATGATACGCCCTTATCATGATACTTTTGTTTTCATTAATGGAATCCTCGGCGAATCCCAATTTCTTTATAAGCTTTAGGGAATAGATGTTTAAGCCTGCACCTCCATCCACCAGGACTCATTTGACTTTATTTTTATGGATGAGCACTTGAAGGTGGAATGCACGGTTATGAGATGGCTACGGGGGGAAGTCTTGGTCAGAGAATGTAATGAGGTTTTGGGTAACAATGTTACCCACCATAGCCTGAAATTGCTCTGTGTCAAGGGTGGCAGAGATGGTGAATGCAACTAATGCTTCATCAAGGATCTTTCTATGGGAGGCAGATATTTTCAATAGTTCCATGATGAAGATTTGGGTGGGTGTTCTTTTTAGCTGGTCAATGACATTGTAGTCATAGGGAATGGCCTTTGTATTAGAAATGGGGGTCTTAGCCAGTGCCCCGACAATGGTAACCTTTCCGCCACATGTGGTGACTCCACAATCATTGTTGGATCCTTTGACATTTATGACGGTGACCATCTCATCGACGCATTCGACTATCTGTTCTTACACTAGGTTAGCACTAGCATACTTTTGCTTGCCCTTATTGTTCCCCTGATTATTCCCTTGATTGTTCACTTGGTTGTGGTTTGACATTGGGTTCGTGTATATTTTTAGGTCATGGTTTCTAGCTGGCTATTCGATATTGATGATTTTATCCTCAATGAGGTCTTGGATGATGTTTTTCAGCCTCATGCAATTGGTGGTGGTATGTCCTTTGACCTTGTGAAAGTCACAAAGGATATTTTCATTATACCATGGAGGTTTGGTCATGGGTTCCGCGTATTGTTCTGAGTTAGAGACTTTGATTAGATTCTCCTTAACTAGCTTCTTCATTATGGACTCAATCGATTCACCAAGAGTTGTGAACTTCCTCTTGGGGGGATACTTGCCTTAGGGAGGTGGTCCTCCTTGATTACCCAAGTTGTTGATTTGATTTGTAAGCATTGGTTGTTGCTGTGCTACTACTGCATTAGTCTACACATTGTTACGATTATGATTTTGTGGTTGATGATTTGGGATGTTCTACTTAGGGTAACTGATGACCACTTTAGCATCGACCATGCTGTCGTTCGTGATATTTTTATTCCTCGACCATGTTCGAGGTTTATCATTGTAGTTGTTAGATGGGCGGTTATCCTGGGGTGGAGTGAATGTTGACACACCTCCTCGCGTAGTAAGGGCTCTTTTGATGTTGAGCGCCTTTGGGATCATTTGATCATAAGATGTGATGCACTGCATTTTCAGGTAAAATGCCAAGTTTTCATCTAGATTGGCTATGATGGTGCAAACTTGTTGTTCTTCCAACATGGTCCACTTGCTCTGATCGGCCTTGGATTTCCATCTTTGCAAGAAGGATGCGAATTTCTCTCCTTTCCTTTGTTTGAGTGTTGATATTTCTTCCAACCTAAATTCTGCACCCATATTGAAAGCATAATTTTTAAAGAAAGCTTCCACAATTTCCTTGAATGTTTTAATGCCCGTGGGTAGGCGAGCAAACCATTCCATGGCTGCGTCAATAAAACTATGAGGGAAGAGTCACATTAGATACGTGTCATTATATGTGACCTCCATGCAGTGCACCTAAAATTCCTTGATGTGGTTTTTAGGGTTACCTTTTCCATTGTACTTGTCAAATTTGGGGATCTCGAATCCCTTTGGGAACGGTATCATGGTGAGACTTCTATCGAAAGGATAAGGGCACAAATTTCCTGGTGTCCTTGTGGTTTTTCCTGCTTGTAAGTCCAACACTTGCTGTCAGAGCAGTTTTATTTGTGTTGCGACATCTTTGCTTGGATCGGGAGGTGGGATGAATGAGTTGTGTCATGTTCAAGGTGTTTGATGAGTGGGGAGAGTACTAGTGGGTGTTTTTTGCAAGCTCAGTTGTGCATTCAAAGCCTGATGGTATGCCTGCATTTGTGTCAACAACGCTTGTCATTGATCTTGCTGTTGTTGCTCCAACAACGCTTGTTGTCGGTCCATCTGTTGTTGTTCCCATGAAGCCTATTATTGATCAATCTGTTGTTGTTCTAGTAAAGCTTGCTTTTGGTCTAGCTGTTGTTGTACCAACAAAGCTTGTTGTTGTGTCTGAAAGTCTTGCAAGGCTTGTTGGTAGGCTTGCAGATGGATCGCTTGCAATTGCGCTTGGTATTGGGCTTGTGCCCATTGTTGGGCTTGTGCTTGAGCTTGTGCTTGTGCTTGGGCTAGAGCTTGAGCTTGTGCTTGGGCTAGAGCTTGAGCTTGCACTTGTGCTTGTGCTTGTGCTTGTGCTTGAGCTTGAGCTTTTTGCTTTTGCTTGAGTACTCTTTGTTGGTTGGCCTTTTGAAGGGAAAATTTGGATTAGGGTGGTAAATGAATTTGCTGTGTTGGCTTATGGTGGGATTGGTGGTGGAACGGGAGTGATGCCAATCATTGTGACCGATGAAGGGATTATAGCGGTGATTAGGATTTGGGTTGTTGGAGGGGTGGTGGAGATGTTTGGTCCTTGAGATGGTATGCTTTGGGATATTTGAGGACCAATTGATGTAGTGGCTTGAATGGTTGCCACTGGTCGTTGCGATGTTGTGGGAAAGATGAAGGAACTTGATGTGATGCTCACATTGCTTGGTTATGAGAAACTATCAATGTTGAGAGGAGAAAAACCCAATCTGAGGGAAGATGTGGTTGTGAACTAAAATGGGGGTAGTGGTGGTAAGCTACCCTGGAAAGAAAAGGGATCAGCTACTTCAATTGCTCTAAATAAATCACCCTCTCCTCGTGGTAGAGAAGTTGGTCTATTTAACTGATAGGTTGGTGAGGCATGGAATGAAGATGAACCAGTGGGATTATGAAATGTGAGTAGGACATATGGGTGCAAAGTATTTTTCGAAACAAAATTATCCGATGTGGTGGTAATGACCACCTCTTTGTTAGCCACAAGGCGATGCCTTTGTAATTCTTGAAACATGGCACTCCCCTTGTTTACATTCGGCAATGTTGGTGTGATGACTGAAGTGGTAGGAGGTATTTCTTGATTGACATTTGCCATGGGGGATGCATTGGTAAGAGGCACATCCGCACTAGTGCTTGCATCAAGGTTGGGAGGGAAGTGGGCCCCTCCTCCTGCTAGTGTGTTTAAGTACTTGAACATGGCACTGACAATTTTGTGGTTCTCTAGATTTTGAACCATTTTCATTATTTCAGATTGTGTCATCCCCATGTCTTCGTTTATGATGTCCTCTTGATGACTCTCCTCTTGAGGATTTTGTGATGATAAAGGAGAGTTACATAAGGCATTTCTTGATCCCGCTAGGTTTATTTCAGAGGTTAACTGACTCATGTCCATTGAAGTTGATATTTCATTGATATTCTCCATGTTCTTCTTGTATTAAGATCTAGTTTGAACCATAAAAAATAGGGATCATTAGATCCTAACCTTTCAGGTTCAAGAGAGAAGAACTAGGGAAGCCAAAGATCAAGGAGTGTGGTAATGGTGATGGGATAAACGGATGGAACGAGTGAATGAAAATTTTGGAGAACTTTTTGAAGGGTTATGCTAAACTTGTAAGGACTTAGATTGATTACGATAATTTGACTAGATGTGTTTAAGTCAAATAGGATTGTAGTGAAGTTGTATTCCCTAGGAAGTTGCGTTATCCTAGGGGAACTTGCACAAGTGGATGAATTAGCTAAGTGTGTTAAGCCAATGTGATTTATGAACTAGTAAACCTTAGGAAATTGTGTTATCCTAGAGGTAAATTTTTCCAAAAGTGTTGACTATTTTCGCTAGGTGTGTTAAGCCAAGATAGGGTGATGTTGGTTTAGCCCTCTAAGTTTAGCATGAGTGATTTCTCTCAAGTTCTCAAGAATTTTGATGATGGGATGAGATTTGATTGATGAAAAGATGGATGGGTATGATACTTTGATCCTAGACTGGAACCTAGACACGACTCTTTCTTACAAGATATCAGTGTTAAAGAACATGCTATACTTCCTATGGGAGAAAAGAAAACCTTTCAAAAAGTTTGGGATTATGTTGGTAATAAAACACATACAAAATCGGATTGTTCCTTGAATCTTTTTTTTAAAAGTTGTATACGAGTCTTTCTCTGCATTCGAAAAGTCTCTCAAGATGCTCCTCATGAGCTTTCAGACTAAGCTTTTTTGAACTTTGGCTTTGGGATTTTGATCTTGCAGGAAATCATTGGAAACAAACACACATGAAGCTCAATTTCATCTCTTTATCTTGATTTAATGAATTTCTTTTATCAAAGACACTTGCTTGCTTATGTTTCCCACTTTCTTTCTCATCCCACAAGATCCATTGTGTGGAAATCGAGGAAAATAGGGAAAAATTTTCCTATGTTTAACCTTGTTGAAAACAAATGACGATAGAATTCAAGCACTTAGAAACCTCTAGGAATATGATCCCTAGGGAAAGCAATATTTTCTAAATTCATCAAAGGTATTTTTTTCCCACAAGGGGTTTGAAATTTGAAGGTCTTGTGAATGTTTGTTTTCAAGTGTTTTTGAGAACCAAGCAATGTGTTCTTTTCTTTCAAGCACTTTTACAATCCTAGGATGATGAGGCAATATCTTGTTGGGTTCCCACTTGGATAAATCCAGCTGCACATATCTTGTGCGAATGGCTAAATGATTGACCACACTGGCTCCCCTCCACGGAACACACTTCTCGGGTCAACCAAGCATTAGTGCCCTTGAATCTCCCATGGCATACCTTCCATTTCTACAACAAAACCACATGTATAATGTGGGGCGGCTTCAAAGGACATGGCCTTTTGCACCAACAAGATAGACAAGGTTTTGGCCTTTTTCTAAACAAAGGGTTCTAATGCGGGCATTCCGTTCATAGGGGATTATCCAACATCAGCGAGAATCCATTTCTATACATCTTGTTGGAATAATCCTCGTGATTCTTGAACTTTCCTCAAGAATCCACACTTATATACCGGTTGGAAGTCACTTGGCTTTAGCGTGTTCCTTGTTGGGTTGTTCCCTTGGGTGATTACTTTTTCCCACCTCGCAAGCCCTCTAAGATAAACAAAAGCGAGCTAACATATCTTGTCATTTACACAACCTTTGTTAAAAAACAAAGGGTAAAACCTCCGCAATATGTCGTGCTCACACTCGCATGTTTTGTTCAATTATTAAGCACCCAAATTGAAATGTGGAGGCAATCTTTTTAACAACCTAATATCACCAAAATTCTTTTGATTCTCAAGATCGTTGTGAAGCGCGAGAGAAGCATATACGCAATTTAAATGATATTAACTTGTGAAAAGGATTGCAAAACATGGAAAAGACTTGTTCATTTTAGACCTCAAAGCAATGATGAGTTCCTTTTAAGCACCAAATGAAATGTGAGATTGCCTTGTTCAATTTGTTAGCCTTTAAACAAAATCTAGTATATTTGTCTAAGGTTCTTTTTAGCCCCTTGGCAACTTTTGAAAGGAAAATTGATGTTTATTTTAGAACCCCAAAAGAAATCTAGTGTCCTAAGATCAATGAGCTTATCAAATCCTTTAGAGAGTGGTGAAAAAACACTTTAGTGTTTAAAAACACTTTGTACAAAATAAGCATGGTGTCATAAAAAATAAAATTGCTTGTTCTTTTTAAACCCAAAGTAATTTTAGTTTTCCTAAGGCCAAAGATGTTTAACAAATTTTTTAAGGAGTGTTAAAGAACACTTTTAGTGTTTAGGAACACTTTGGGTTTGTGAACATGATATCATGATAAACTTCTCCCTTTGCTCCAACCTACAAAAAAAAGACAAAAAACCAGAGAGCAATAAAGATAGAAAATCAGCTTAAAGATTAAAAAATCCTAAATTAAAACAACACATGTCAATTTTAAACTTCACTATTTTCCCGCAGTGGAGTTTGCAAAAGCGGCAGAGTTTGGAATAGCAACGGAGTTTGGAAAAAAAGCGACGCTATATAGCGTCGCACGGGTGACTTTGGGCGGCTCTCTACAGAGACAGAGAGCACAAAAGCGGGGTGACATAGATAAGCGGCGCAGTTTGGAAAGCGGCCTAGTTTGGAAATTTAAAATGTTTAGGCAGGAAGGACGGCGCGGCGGAGTTTGGAGAAAGCGCAGTGCGATACAGCACCGTGGTGATGAAAGCAGTGGAGTATGGACCTATGCGATGGACTTAAGAATTTTTTTAAAAAGACGACAGGTGGAAACCCGCGGCGATGTTTGAAGAATTTCAACACGGGTGGATATGGTGCCACATTTGTGAAAGCAGCAAAATATTGCACCGCGGTGCTGAAAGCAACACAATATAGCGTCGTGCGGTTGATTTTGTCATTCCTGTGCAAAAAATGTTAGAAACCACAGAATTTTTTTAAAAACGTGATTTAAAAGTTTGAATAGCTCTCCTTCTACCGCCAAAATGTGAACCCCTAAACTTGCAAATGCATAAGAGCAACAAACATGATTAGATGTTAGATCAAATGCATGTACACAAGCATGAGGGATTCCCCATGAAATCCACCTATTTAAACTACTATTAGGAAATGAAGAACAAAAACTTAAATGATCATGAAAGCAAATACTAATTTAGCCAATAGATTGATGATCCCATGGGGGAATTGGTGCCAATGGAGTGTTGCAATTGGCCCTTTCCCAATTCCTAGGTTGCAATGAAGATGATCTAGAAATGGTCAAATCTCCAAAGAGATTTGAGCATAACCTTTGTGCAAATGTGAAAATGGGATGAATGCTTGGATGAAATGAGCAAAATTAGTTCTCAATTGAAGAGAGTAACTTTGCATGAAGTTTGTGGATGAGAAATGAGGAGAGAAGTCTCCAATTTATATACTTCTATTTGGAAGAGGTGAGCAAGATTGAGAAATGTGGGACAAAAGATAATCCAATGGCATTGTGCCACTTGTCCACATGTGGTTGGATGAGGAATGAGCACATTTTGGCCAATGTGTATGATAAATGCATAAATTTGAATTTGAAGTGTGAGTTGACTTGTTGAAGAGGGAAAATAAATGGAGTTAATGTCACTTGGCTCAAGGCCAAGGACATGTAAGAGGCCTTAAATGCCTTGTTGGAAGGACCAAGTCCACTTGGCCTTTTTGAAGCTTTGTGAGGGAAAATAGATGAATTAATAAATCAAAGTATTTGATTTATTGTTCAACTTGCATTCTCTAGAGAAATTTAATAAGAGGGATAAAGTTAATCATGGTTTTGATTAATTTAATGAAGAATTAGATGATGTGACAATTTAGAATTAGATTTATGAATTGATTTAAGTCAATAATTGAGAGGAAATGATTCATTAAATAAATAACTTGATTTATTTAATCAAGAAGAAACATGTTAGATTAAATCAAATAAGGTTTAATTTATTTTATTCAATAAGAGGACTTTAGGGATTTAATTAAACAGGAATGCAAGGTTAATTAAATTAAATTGATTAATTTAATCAGTGAAAGAGGAAGACTTAATCCAATAAATAATGACTTATTAAATTAAGAGATAGAATGTGATGAAATGTTGAGAATATGATTTAGGAGGAAAATGTTGTTAGTAATCGGGATCAGGTGTGCCAAAATGAACTTGTACATTTTCCATGTCTACAAGTATAAACAAGTATAAGTGCCAAATAGTTAGAATTGTAGCCAGTAAGTAGGTCGCACTTCATTCACCTCTTGACTCCATTAACCCAACAAAAGTAGGCACTGGTCTTACCCATTTCATTTTAGAATTCCATAAAATCTTACTCAAATATTCACATCTCAAATTTTAGTAGGAGTAGTTAGTAAGCACTCATCTATCCCACTTTATGCCAATGTGGATAGATCCATAAATTCAATTAAGTCATACAACTCTAAATTTTCTTGAGCTATCAAGGTCTACCCACCTAGGTTTAGCAGAGCCTGAAGTGTAGGGAGTAATCAACCATATAGATTAGCTTCATTCATTGGTTCAAAAATGTTGCAAGTCTGATCATAGATCCTGGCATCCTCTTAGGATTTGTAACTTGAATTTTTGAGATCCAACAAGTTCTTTATAGCAAATAATATCCACAATGAATCAATAATAATCTTAATCCAATCCTCTATCATATTTCACTTGTATCCAATTTTCATTCGCAGTCCTAAATACTCCAATACCATAAAATATTGAAACACCTCATTTTGAGAAGTATAATGGAAAAGAAGATCCTAATAACCATGTGTCAACCTTTACCACACTATGTAGTTATTTAATCTTTGAGAATGCTCTTTTACTCAAGATTTTTCCTTGGTAATTAAAAGACATGGCCTTAGATTGGTTCTATTCATTACCTAATAATTCAATTCAATCATTTCAACAACTCATCAATCAATTTCTTCATCATCTTAAGGTAATATTTGACCTCAATTCACATTAACTAATTTGGTTCATTGTAAGAAAGGAACCAAGAAGAAAGTGTTTGACTTTATAGGGTGATACCAAGCCCTCTTCTCTCAAATTACATATTCCCTTCTAGATGTTGATGTGCAATGGGTTTTCATTGTAATTCTACAACCACACATTCAAGTAAGATTCTATTAATGTGATACCCTTTCAAATTTATACATATTTGCATAAATATTCTTGATTACCAATTATTGATTAGCTAGTATGAGGTCTTTTTCTCATCCACTTATGTTGGTCAATCTGAGGCTACTACTCCTAATTATCAATAATTTAAGAAATAAAATAAAAACTTCATCAAGATCAATTATCCTTCTTCCAATAAAATCCAAGGACAGGTTGTGGCTGCAACACCTTGTGCTATAGACCCATATAAATTCAAATAAACCAAAGAATAGACAATTCTCACAACATTTCCAATCTCTTCAATCCATTATGCTAGAACTCCTTAACAATAACTTGATCCAACTTCCTCCTATTTTTCCTATGGACACTACCAAACCTCTACCTCCTTTTGACCCAAAAGACCTTTTATGAATATCATCAAACACCTGGGCATGACACTTAGTGATACATATGTCTTAAGAACCAAGTAAAAGACCTCATTGAATCTAATATTATTCAGGCAGCCAATGTGAATGACAAAGGAAATAAATTTATGGAACCATTGAATCAAAAATTTCAATTTTATACCAACCCATTACCTAGTCATTCCACTAATCTTGTAGATCCATTTGTTGATTCATTACATGCTTCGATAACCTTTTATCATAAAATTACACCATTAGATAACAAAGTTTCCATTATAGATGTTTTCCCTCACTAAGAAAAAGCTAAACCGCTTCCCAATATCACTTTTACCCACATCAAAGCCTTTATTTATGAACCTAATGGTCCTCTTTACATTACTACTAAAATTAATGACAAACCCACACGAGGAGTACTTATTGATCTAGTATGATTGGTGTATGTAATCATGGAAGAGTTCCTTTATATGCATTATTTATACCAAGAAAATTATGAGAAATTAGAAGTATCAATTAGAGTGCATTATGGTTCCAATCACCCTTCCATTGGCACCTTGACCCTTCATATCCAAGTTGGACCAAAAATCTTGGATGGACCCTTTTCCATAATTCCTACCTCGGATCAATTTCCTTTGAATTTAGCTCACTCATGACTTAATTCCATGAGTGTGGACCCCTCATTATCCATAAGTTCCTAAAGTTTCCATTTCAAGGACAAGCGGACATTATGTATCATATTGGGTTCAGGCCCTTGTCTCTTCATGGGAATTTTTCACTCGATTACTTTTGGCCGCAACCAACCTAGCTTGTTTGGCCTTATGATGTTGTTAGTTTTCTCTTATTAAAAAGTCATATCTAGTCACATCATCCAAATATTGATTAACAACACCCCATCTATCATTCTGACTACTACCTATGAGGCTCCTTGGTCTCCTATGGTTATGATAATAGTTCCTCTTGTATTACAAGTAGTGAATGGATCATGGCCCAAACCAAGTATCCTTCCCAAACCCTAAGAATTTGGTGTTTATAATAAGGTTACACCTTCACCATTCTATCCAAGACCACAAGGTAAATTCTCGATACAACCTAGACCTCATCAAATCTTAGAGATTTATTTTCTTTCTCCTATCCCTTTAGACTCTAGGAAAAATCAATCTAGTATGTGAAAATTGTTGGAAGTATGAAGAGATTGTCATTGATGATGTTGGTTGGCAACATGAGCATACAGATTGTACATAAAAATGTAATATAGTGTTTTCATTGATGCCAACATTGGTAAGGAAATTTTTGATTAATTATAACATGTTTTGAGGTGTTGAGGAAGTCATATGTACAAGAATATTTGGTCTGGAATGCTTAGTATTATAAAAATCTAAGTATTAGAACTACCTATTCAAGGTTATAGTGTACCATTTTTTGGGTCTACACCACTCCGCAAAGGAATATTTTTCTCTATGATTTTAACCTAATTTTTGTGGTTTTTAGAAGATTCTAAATTCAATATTTCATCTGGATCAGTGAATTATTTTGGAAGATATGAGTGATAAAGTCCAATTTGGTGTTTCACAATCATTTTCTGTATAGTGGACTAGTGTGAGAGATTCTACACTTCTCCAAGAATTATCTTTTATGTTGTGGTGTTGAAGTTATGTTTCCAAATGTTAGATGAGTGTGAATTATAGGTTGGATTGATATTTGAGATCCACATGTAGCGAATTGGATGAACAGTTGAAAGATTTTTTATTTAGGTCCTATGGTGTGTCGACCTAACATGCTTGATATGTATGTGAAGGATTAATATGTGTTGAGATTTTATATAGGATCTATTTTAGGTCCATCTTGACCTATCTTAAGGTATTTTGAGATTTTAATTGAGGTGTGTGTTATGGATGATAAGGTTTAGAGCTGTGAACCCCAATTCTATTCCTGCATAGATATGACAAACAAACACATTAGTTAGTTGATATGCAAGATAAAAGAAAGATTCCCCATGAAATCCATTCACAAATAGGAAAAATAGGAAAAACAAGAACAAACATGAAATATAGATGAAATCCTAAATTAAGCAAATGCAAACTCTTGATCCCATGAGCGAGTTGGTGCCAATTGATATGTCTAAATTATCCCTTTCCCAACTCCTTTGTAAGCTTTGTGATTTGATGAGTGATTGATCCACTTTGTTGATGAAGAACAAGACGAGTTCTTAAGAAAAACCTGCAATAACCTAGCTAAGATCTTGCATTGAGGATGAATTTGAGTAGAGTAAGTTTACTCAAGTTGTGGATGATTGAATGAGAGGAAGAGTCTCTCATTTATAGATTTCCAAAATAAAAGAGTGAGTGAAATTGACCAATGTGGGACAAAAGACCAACCAATGAGAAGAGGCCACTTGTCCACATGTGATTGGAGGAGGAATAAGCACATTTTGGTCAATGTGCATGATAAATGCCATGAGATTCAAATTTGAAATTTGAATGTGACATGTTGGAGGCAAAAATAAATGGAGTTAATGTCACTTGGATCAATGCAAAGGACATGTAAGAGGTCTTAAATGCCTTGTTGGAAGGACCAAGCCCACTTCAATTTGAATTCAAATTTGAGGGAATATTCCCCTTTTATGCCATGTGAGGGAAAGTAGGAGATTTAATAAATCAAAGTAATTGATTTATTGTGCAAGTTGCATTCTCTAGAGGATGTGACATAGATTAATATTAAATTAATCATAGATTAATATTAAATTAATCATAGATTAATTAATTTAAAGAGAGATTAGGAGATGTGACAATTTAGACTTAAATTTATGAGTTAATTTAAATCAAGAATTGTGAAGAAAGTTTTAATTAAATAAATGATTTGATTTATTTAACGAAGTGGGATAATGTTGGATTAAATCAAATAAGGTTTTAATTTATTTAATTTAACAACAAGACTTTAGGGATTTAATCAAATAAGATAAATTATTTAATTAAAGAGGGATTGAGAATTAATTAAATTAAATTGATTAATTTAATTAACAGAGGAGAAAGACCTAATTAAATAAATAATGATTTATTTAATTAAGGGATGAAAGGTGTTGATAAGCTGACAGTATGATTCAAGACGAAATGATGTTAGTAGGATCAGGATCAGGTGCATGTATATTTTACGTGTCTACATTTTGCCCCTCTTTGAAGCAATGTTCTTGTTGCATTGGTTTAAAGAGTAAATTGTTGTGATCGAAGTTCAATTTTATTTTATTTTTCCAAATGCCCCATTGTTGCCTCAGTGGAAGGTATGCTAATATATTTCCTCCTCAAGAGATCAAGTGAAAATTTTGATTTTTCGATCAAGATCATGATAAAATACGAGATGAGTGGTTCTATTGATCATAGGACGAAAGATAATTCTTTAGAAATATCAGATATTTGATGTAGACAATTTTGATGATGTATAGACAGTCATCGGCCATGGGTAGCCTTGTGTATATTTTGATACAACACACCAACTTTAGATAGAGATATTAGTAAAGATAGAAGAATAAGAAAAATAAGATGGATGGAAGGAAGATCCAACAAGCCTATGTTATGATGATGATGATGATTTGCTTACCAAGAGTTGGGATTTTCAAAGGACCAATTACTTTATGTTGGATAACACACGTAGGTATGATACATCAAGGTATAAAGAATCGGGATGGCATTGTACCTAGTGTGATGGACTTTGACTCGATGATCAGATAGGAGTATTCTTGTTCACACTTGACATACGAAAACATCGCTAGGACGGACCTAACAACGCAAGTATTCGCCAAGTTATTTTACAAGAATATCCAACAAACATAGTAGATAAAAAATATAATGATCATTGCCCCATTCCTTTCTCTCTAAACCTATTTTGTTTAGGCATCATCGAGAGTTCCTTGAAATGAGCACAAAATAAGATAAGTCGCAAAGACTAAGGAAAAAGTAAACAGACAAGATGATGTTCTTCGTACCGCTAGCCAAGGTTAAACTACTGAGGGGTACCTAATGCTTATGTCCAACATGGGAAGGATACATCCTAGGACATGTTGTGATCAAGGTTTTGGTGAGACTGATTGGGTGATAAGATATTGATACTCTGAGCTGACCAACTTGCTTGCTTACTGACCTAGACTTGAGACTTTTGACGATTAGGGTGTTCACTTTGGAACTTGCTAGACTTGCTTTTGACTACTTCACCAAAGGATGAAGGAGATGATTGATTTTATTATGAGATGATAATCGCGGGTGAAAGCGACATGAGATGAAAGCACCATTTTGGATTTTTTAGATATTTTGAGGTTGTTTTTTTGGTATTTTCGAATTTTTCAATTTTTTGGTATTTTGTGTCTCGGGGGTCGGTCAAGGATGGTCTTTCCTACATTTAAGTTCAGAGACAATGTAGTTTAGACAATAATTGACTTGACTACTAATAAGATAGATGGGAAAACATATTTCCATTGTGATAGATTCCTAAAGGACTAACCTAAAATGTGAAAAAGATAGGCAAATGGATTGCCATTGCAACGGACGCCTCAAGGACTGACCTAAATGTGAAATAGATGGGCAAACGGATTTCCATTGTGACAGATGCCTAAAGGACTGACCTAAAATATGAAATAAATGGGCAAATGGATTGCCATTGCGATGGATACCTAAATGACTAACCTAAAATGTCTCAAGGGATGATCAAAGATCAACCTTTCCTATTTTCAAGCTCAGAGATGATGTAGTTCAGTAAGACGACTCTACTTTTTGATTTTTTGGATTTTGACATGTTTTGGATGTTGATATGATTTGGATGTTTTTGGATTTTCGCATGATTTTGAAGATTTGGATGTGGATATGTGATGATATCAGTGATCTGTTTTGGGATTTTGTTGAAAACCAAGCTAAGGTTGATTGATAGTTTGACTAAGTGTGTTAAGTCAAATAAAAGTGATAATGCACTCATAAACTCTAGGAAGTTGTGTTATCCTAGAGTAAACTCATACACGAGAGGGTAGTTTGACTAAGTGTGTTAATTCAAACAAGTTGATGATGGATTGGATAATTTGACTAAGTGTGCTAAGTCAAATAAGATGACAATGCACTTGTAAACTCTAGGAAGTTGTGTTATCCTAGAGTAAACTCATACACAAGAGGGTGGTTTGACTAAGTGTGTTAAGTCAAACAAGGTGATAATTCATTGGATTCAATTGATCAAGATCGATGAAGCTTTTTTTGGAACAAAATTGTTTTGATGATTTAATGTGACGTTGATGCACAAGTTAGATGTGACTGATATGAATTGTTGGATTGATGTTTGAAAAAAGATAAAGCTTGATAAGGAACATCGTCTTGTCAAAATATGCCATGGGCTAGTGATTTGGATCTTGGACTTTTTTCTCACAAATACTTGGTTGATTTGATTTCATGTTTGCCAATTTTCAGATCACCACATAAGTTAGAGGATATAGATCAAGATTTGTTCCCGAACCAAGATGTAAATATTTTCCCCCAATGTCTAGCAATGTATGGAATTCCATGGATGGATGGATGGGTATGGTAAGCATGCAAAGGATGCCAAGGATTATCTTGTGATAAGATAAGGGGTTCGAACAAAAGAATTCTCATTTGGATAATGCTTCATGGCTCAGATAATGTTGGATTGGATAGGATCAATGAAAATGACCCATGTCAAGATGACTACCATAAGCAAGTGTAAAGTGTGCACCAAAATTTAATCACTTATTAAGATACCTTGGAGTATGGATGTAAATGGATGAAAATGGATTGGATAAATGGTTCCTAGATGAATGGATTTATTATGGATGGAATGTTGGCTTTATTATGGATGTGATAAGATGCTTTCTCTTGAACTGGCACATGTAGATGCTTGATTCTACACATGATGTTTGTTTTCCATGTTTTCATCATGGTACCTGTCCAAAGTGCCACTGAAGTGGTTTTCACTAGAGGACGATTTTTATTTTTACTATTTCCAATCATTTTTTTGATTTTTTTTTTATTTTATGTTTTTTGATTTTTTTTGTATTTTTTGAGAGATTTTAAGCTGATGTTGAATCACCTAGTACTGCAGACATTGATGCTTCTATCATAATGTGCCATCGATATCTCTTTTGAAGAAGTTTTCTTTCCAAGATACGTGCACTTGAATGCAACTTTTGAGATCCCTAATTTGCTTTGCTGATACCGGAGTTAACTCTGTCTTTGTACGCACATCGTGATAGAGTGTCTTCTGAATCCTTATGATGAAGATCCGTTGCCAACACATCGTCAATATGATAATTGGATATCATATGTGGAGGCATGGATGGAAAAGTGTGTTTAGTAATAAAAGATGGATTGGTTGACAGTTTGGAACCTTTGATTCTCCAAACGTGGGAAGATGAGCAATAATGGGTGGATATGGAAGTGTGTGTGGAATTAGGACCAACTACTTGATACACTTTGTATGTCACTTGAGAAGCATGTTTTTTCCTTTGTGGACATCTTTGATGGATACTCGCCCCCTTTTTATTTTTCCCCATAGTTTCTTTGACTAATGGAGTTTGATAGGGATCATATTTCTTTGTATTTTTTGGTATCCAACTGTATTTTATTTGTTCGATATGCTTCTTAGCTTATTTTTATTTGATAATGGTATTTGTGGTTTGATTCAAAACCTTCTTTTGATGTTGGTCCTAATTCATGGATGGGGTGATGGGTGGATGAAGATTCATGACGTGGCTAGTTGTAGTATTAGCATTGGTTTCATCATAAGGATTCTTCGTGCTCCCTATGTTGATATTTGCTTGAGATGAAGTTGCCCCCAGTATGGTGATAGTAGCACCTTTGTTCTTTGATTCTCTTTTTTTTGAGATGTCTTGTTCAGAATGCATTCTCTGACAAATGATCATTGCAGAGGACATTATTCCAATTTGTTGTTGTGCCGACTCTGGAATATCCTATTCATTCTGACCTATTTCCTTGAGTGGATAATGTTGGATATCTTCATACATGATGTCCTCAATCTAAATTTGGGATATATCTTATCCTGATATTGACAATTCAATTTGACTGAAGGAATCAATAACCTATTTTTTTTGTGTAATAATGTCAGGAGTAAAGGAATCCTATTCTGAATGAAGATCATCTATGTGTCCATCCAAAGAAAGCATCACATGGGTAGATGGAGGATTTTGTTCTATGTGGATGTGATAATCTTGTATAGATAGGAGAGTGTCCATTATATCATTGTAGTAGATTGGAGATACAAATTCTTGATCTCGATGATTTCAGAATTCTTTCAACATGTTTTGCACCAAGTTCTTGACATGGGTCAATTTCAAATAATGGATTGTGTTCTTGGATATCTTCATTAGGCATAGGAAGATTCTGAAATGTCATGAGGTCAAAGGATGTCCATATTTTTTGGAAAGGATCATTGCTAGACCTTGGTGAAATATGTTGATCATGCTTTGGAGTAAACTCTTGAGATATGTCCTCTAACTCATTAGCTGATGTAGAGACATTTTCAACATTATCATTGGTCAAAGGATCTTGATCATCATTTTGAATGATTATGGTAGGAATTTGTTGCAAGATTTTGTGAGGGAGTAATTCATGCATTTGTTGTTGAGTCAACAACACTTGTTGTTGGTCATGTTGTTGTTGTGCCAATAATGCTTTTTGTTGGACTTGTTGTTGTGCTACTCGTTGATGGATTGCTTGCAATAGTTCTTGGAATTATGCTTGCGCCTGTCGAGCCTGGTGTTGGGCTTGAGCTTGAGCCTGTGCTTGTTGGGCTACTTGTGTCGCTTGTGCAGCTTGTGCATCTTGTGTAGCTTGTGCAACTTGTTGGGCGGCTAATTGCACTTGTGCTTGTTGAGCAGCTAGTTGTGTAGTTTGTTGGTTTTGGAGTGCCTTTTGGTGGGTAGCTTGTTGAGTGGCTTACAACATGATAGAGAATGAATTTTTCATGTTTTTTTTTGGTGGTGGTGGCAGTGGATTGGGAATGGTGTTGATTGTTGGGGTTTCTTGGATGTTTGTCACCTATTGTTGTGATATCGATGGAAAAATGGTAGGATTTGATATGATGCTTTGGTTTATGATTGGAGTGTTGCTCGGATTTGGTTGATTGATGGTTGGTAAAGGGGGAAGGCTCATGCCCTAATTGTTTGGTTGATATATTTGTAAGTTTTGACTTTCATTTAAATCTACCAAAAGGAAAGGTGTTCCAAAATTTAGATTGGGAAAAATTACATTTGTTGTACCATTGAGGTTTGTAAGAGATAATGATTCCATGTATGGATTGTACAAATGAAAGTTTTTAAAATCAATTGGCATTGTAAGGCTTGGATAGTTTGGTTGAATTGGATTACTCATGATCGATAAATCAACTTTATAATCTATATTCCTCTTGTGTTTTGACCTTATTGACCTCTGAGGGGTTTAGGACCAATGATGAGATGGAGGATGAAAGGGGTGAATGATATGGGTGTTTTGAACTTTTAGGAACTTTGGATCAATTCTAGACTTTAGGACTAGTTTTTTATTTGATTTTGATAGTTTGACTAAGTGTGTTAAGTCAAACAAGGTGATAATGGATTGGATAATGAACTTGTAAAACCCTAGGAAGTTGTGTTATCCTAGATTAAACTCGTACACAAAAGGATAATTTGGCTAGGTGTGTTAAGCCAAACAAGGTGAATTATAAACCTTAGGAAGTTTTGTTATCCTACAGGTGAATTCACTCAAGAGGATTGATAATTTGACTAAGTGTGTTAAATCAAACAAGATGATGATTATTTTCCCTAAAAGTCTAACATAAGTGATGTTTCCAAGGTTCCAAAACTTGTTGGTGAGATGGGATTTGATTGATGTTTGAGGGATGGGTGAAATGTTTGACTTGATCCTAGATGACCCTACAAGGACCTGCTTACAACACCAAGGTAATGAAGAACATGTTTTTCCCTAAGATTATTTCAAACCAAGAGATCAATGTTCGCATTAAAACAAAATGACTCAAAAGGGACCAAGCACATGTGTGTTTCAATTGTTTGTTATCTTGCTTAGGTTTGATTCTTTTTACCACAAACACTTTCTTGATTCTGTTTCTCAAACTGAATGTCCAATGTCCTAATTTTCTTTCATCCTGCAAAGTGCATTATGTGGAAATCAAGGAAATCAAGGCAAAGCTTTCCTAGTGTTGACTTTGGGAGAAACAAATTGAGATGTCTGAATGTTTGGAAGCCTTCTAGAGATAAGAACCCCTAGGGACAAGCAGTAACATGTGGACACCTCCAAGGTATTTGTTCTTCCAAAGGATTTGAAATTCTGATGATTCATTGAATGTTTGTTTTTGAATGTTTTGAGACCCAAGCAAAGTGTTTTGATTTCAATAACATGCACAACCCTAGGCTGAAAAGACAATATTTGTTGGGATCCCACTTCAACGAATCTAGCTATGCATATTTAGTGTGGATGATTTGATGTTTGAACACACAAGCTCCCCCTTATAGTGCACTTTCTTGTTGGGTCAGCCAAGCATCAGTACCCATGAATCTCCCATGGCATACTTTTCATCTCTACAACAGAACTGCATGTATACGTGGGGCAGCTTCAAAGGACATTGGCCTTTTGCACCAACAAATAGTTAAGGATTTTAGTCTTTGCTAAACAAGGGTTTTAATGTGAGCATTTCATTCATGGGGGACTATCCATGTGATGAGAGACCATTGCTTCCCTTCTCATCAGAATAATCCTCGTGATATTAGCCTTTGTTCCAATATCCTCACTTATATCCCGGGTGGAAGTCACTTGGCTTTAGCGTGTTTTCGGTTGGGTCATTCCCTTGGGTGAGTACTTTTTTTCCACAAAGCAGGCCCTCTAAGATAAACAATAGCAAGCTAGCATATCTCATAGTTCAATCAACCTTCATTGAAAAACAAAGGGAGAACACTCGCAATATACCGTGCTCATACTCGCATGTTTGGTTCAATTTTAATTCCAAAAAATGAAATGTGGAGGCAATTATTTTATTCAACTTAAGATCACCAAAATAACTTTTGATTCTCAATATCGTCATGAGGTGTGAGAGAAGCACATGCATCCTTTTGACGATATTACTTTGAGTAAACAATTACAAAACAAAACAACACTTGTTCATTTTAAGTCCACAAATAAAAAATGAATTCTTTTTAAAGCACCAATTCAAATGTGGAAGTTGCCTTGTTCAATTTTTAAACCTCAACCAAATCTAGTAAGATTGTTTCTAAGGTTCTTTTTAAGCCTTTGTTTGCAAACTTTTGAAAAAAAAATTGTGTTCTTTTTAGAGCCCAAAAAGAAAAATTAGTGTGTCCTAAAAGCATGAAGGGATAAAATCCTTAAACTTGGAATTATAATTGCTTCCAAGAGTGTCTAAAAACACTTGATACAATAGAGAAACGATGTCATAAGAAGCTTTTATTTTGTTTCCTCCTCCCCTTTTTCATTTCCTAACCTACAAAAGTGCTCAAAATGTTAGATGAGATCAAGAAACAAGAAGATATAAGGGTTAGATGAATCACCAAGCATAAAAACCCTAAAACTTAGACCAAGTTTCATGGTAATTTGAGATTAGGTGAAAATTTGAAAATTTTAACTCTATCAAAGTTTATAAATACCTACTTCATTGGATAGCTTATGAAATTCTACCCCATTTCAAAAAAAATAGCTCCGAAAAAGACGAAAAAATGACCAAGATACGGCCATTTTAAGTTTGGGTCAAAAAGCAAGAAATCAAATGCGGTGCCCTTTGGAGCAACGTTGTTTGCAAATGTGGCATTGTTTGAGTTTCAAGTGGCACTTTGGTGAAGTTAGCGGCTCTGTTTGGAAAAATAGAGACCGCAAATGTGGCACAATTCCTTCCAGCGGCTCTATTTGACTTCCAGCGGCGCTGTTTGACCTGGGAGTGGCTCTATTTGACCTCCAACGGCTCTATTTGACTTGGGAAGACAAAAAACACAAAAAATAGCAGAATTTAACCAAAAAATGTGTTAGATTCTTCAAGTTCACCCTCCTTCTAGCGCGAAAATGTGAACCCCAATCCTATTCCTACATAGACATGACAAACAAACACATTAGTTAGTTGATATGCAAGATAAAAGAAATATTCCCCATGAAATCCATTCACAAATACTCAAAATAGGAAAAACAAGAACAAACATGAAATATAGATGAAGTCCTAAATTAAGCAAATACAAACTCTTGATCCCATGAGCGAGTTGGTGCCAATTGATATGTCTAAATTAGCCCTTTCCCAACTCCTTTGTAAGCTTTGTGATTTGATGAGTGATTGATCCACTTTGTTGATGAAGAACAAGACGAGTTCTTAAGAAAAACCTGCAATAACCTAGCTAAGATCTTGCATTGAGGATGAATTTGAGTAGAGTAAGTTTACTCAAGTTGTGGATGATTGAATGAGAGGAAGAGTCTCTCATTTATAGATTTCCAAAATAAAAGAGTGAGTGAAATTGACCAATGTGGGACAAAAGACCAACCAATGAGAAGAGGTCACTTGTCCACATGTGATTGGAGGAGGAATAAGCACATTTTGGTCAATGTGCATGATAAATGCCATGAGATTCAAATTTGAAATTTGAATGTGACATGTTGGAGGCAAAAATAAATGGAGTTAATATCACTTGGCTCAATGCAAAGGACATGTAAGAGGTCTTAAATGCCTTGTTAGAAGGACCAAGCCCACTTCAATTTGAATTCAAATTTGAGGGAATATTCCCCTTTTATGCCATGTGAGGGAAAGTAGGAGATTTAATAAATCAAAGTAATTGATTTATTGTGCAAGTTGCATTCTCTAGAGGATGTGACATAGATTAAGATTAAATTAATCATAGATTAATTAATTTAAAGAGAGATTAGGAGATGTGACAATTTAGACTTAAATTTATGAGTTAATTTAAATCAAGAATTGTGAAGAAAGTTTTAATTAAATAAATGATTTGATTTATTTAACGAAGTGGGATAATATTGGATTAAATCAAATAAGGTTTTAATTTATTTAATTCAACAACAAGACTTTATGGATTTAATCAAATAAGATAAATTATTTAATTAAAGAGGGATTGAGAATTAATTAAATTAAATTGATTATTTTATTTAACAGAGGAGAAAGACCTAATTAAATAAATAATGATTTATTTAATTAAGGGATGAAAGTTGTTGATAATCTAAGTATGATTCAAGATGAAATGATGTTAGAAGGATCAAGATCAGTTGCATGTATATTTTACATGTCTACAAGAGCTGACAAGTTGAATCTTGTGTGTTACATCCAATTAGGTTGACCTAATTGATGTTACACTTGATGTCTATATGTATGATAGATTTTTTTGGTATTTTTAGAGCAAAGTATGAATAGATGTGAGACATATGATGTGAATTTTATTAGACCAAAGATAAATTGTTAATGTTGAGATCATAATTATGTGAATGTGGAGCAAAGCATTGATCTAGATCAATGTGAAGTTTGTAACTGTATTGCTGCGTATTGTAGATTCCTTTGTAATAGTTTAAAATATGTTGTGAGCCACCCCTCTCTCTTCTATATTTTTTATTTGTGGGAAATGAGTCCACCTATAGTGAGCATATAACCGGTTATAATATATTGTGAGCTAACCCTCACCATGGTTTTCCCATTTTGTGTTTTCCATATAAAAATCCTAGTGTTCATGTGTTATGTGATGTTGTGGATGTTTTCATGCTTTCTTTCTTTATTGCAATTGAATATTATTTGGTAATTGTATGGCTAGTTTTTAAATGGTTTAATAGAATACTGATTCACCCCCCCTCTTAGTATTTTGAGTGTTCAACAATTGGTATTAGAGATTGGATCCCTAGAAGGAGCTTGAATTCTTTGGGGAGATCTTGGAGATTGAACACATGGATAATAAAAAGTTTTCTAATCCTCTAGAAGAGATTCTTGTTATTGAGTAAATAGAAGAAGATTGCATGCTTAACAAAGATGGAGAGATCAAAGTTGTTCTTGAAGATCTTGATGAAGTTGAAGGTGAAAAATGAGATTTGAAAGAAAATATTGAAGAAGCAAATGAATGCATCAAAAAATTGAGAGAGAAGATCAAGAAGTTTAGAGAAAGGCTTCAACCTTTCAATGGTTATTGTTATACATGCTATGGATTTGGACACAAAGCTAATCAATTTAGATATAGAATGAATGTAAGGAATGTTGTTCAAAGGAATGGTGTATGTCACAATTGCAATAGACCTAGACATTTTCCTAAGTTTTGCAAAAGTAAAAAAACAAGGATAATCCAATAAAGAGGAATGAACCAGTTAAAAAGGTTGATCTGATTGAAGTAAAGAAAGAAATGCTAAATATTTGGAGAAAGAGGGGGGAGATAGAAGACAAGGGAGAATCTATACCACCCTCTGGTTTAGATGATTCCTTCGAAAACTAATCCAAGAGCTATGGCTTAGGGGGATATTTAATGCATATCCTTTCTCCCCTGCCAGAAAAGTGGTTACTGTTATGCTATGGATTTGGACACAAGGCTAATCAATGTAAATCTAGAATGAATGCAAGGAATTTTGTTCAAAATAATGTTGTATGTCACAATTGCATTATACCTAAATATATTACTAAGTTTTGCAAAAGTAGAAACACAAGGAGGGATAATCTGATAAAGAGGAATGAACTAGCTAAAAAGGTTGATCATATTGAAGTAAAGAAATAAATGGTAAAGATTTGGAGAAAGAAGGAAGAGACAAAAGACAAGGGAGAATTTGTATCACCCTCCAGTGTAGATGATTCCTCTAGAAACCAAGCCAAGAGCTATGTCTTAGGGGAAATTTAATGCATATCCTTTATCCCCTACTAGAAAAGTGGTGTTGAAGCCTCCATTATAGAGGCTATTGTCAAGTACATTGTGGTACTTGAAGTAGATTTGAAGAATATCAGGAAGGATATTCCTAATGATGTTTGGAATATCTTTCTAAAAAGAATAGAAGATAAAGCCTTGGAAAGAGCTGGTGTTGGAATTTTAGAAGATGATAGGGCCACATTTCTCACTATATATAACAAAGAAATGAGAACCAAGTAGAGAATTAGAGTCCTAATGGGAAAGGACCAAAGTGATTGGAAATAATCTAGAAGGAGATCAATGATAAGGTTGAAGAGATTGTACAAAAGCTAGGACTAACTCCAATAATTAAGGAAGAAATGAATGATGACACTCATGCACTGGAACATAATACAAAAGAAGATATACACACTAATGATGTTCAACATGAGTAGGACATGCATGAAGAAGATGCAACATATAACACCCCTCCAAAAGTGGAGGATATGCCAAATACAAATAAAGAAGAAGCAACGGTCAAAGAAGACATTGTGAAGGAAAATGCCACAACCACTTCTCTAACCAAAAATGATGAAATCATTTCTCTGATGAACATAGATAAAAATACTTAGGAAGTGAATGCAAATAAATTTGTTGACGAAGAAAAGGTTGAAGAAGAGAAAGGTGAAAAACGAGAAGAGAAAGTTGATGAAGAAGAGCATGAAGAAGAAGACAAATTTGTGGATGCATCCGAAGATGAAGAAAAAAGACAAATCAGTGGACTTCGGTACAATAGATAACAAAGGAAAGGTTGTAAATGTGACAAAGACTCTTGGTGAATCTTTCGGCTCCTCCAAATATGCTTTGAGAAATATCTTAAGTGTTCAACCTAGTTTCCAACCTATTGTATCCTCACAACTATTACAATTGTCGATGAATCAAGGTAAAGTGGACTTAAATTATATTTCTCCTATTTACAAGCTACAACTAGGAGACTTATTTCATATAGCCACCAAAAAGGAGATAACTAACACCCATCAAAAGAATGGAGAACTAGTAGATGAGGTAGTCAAAGTGTTTTAGGAGATCATACCTGGATCACATGTGGATACCATATTCTCTAGTATGAAAAATTTCAAGGTTTTAATTGATTCATTCAAGTCTTATGCATCCATAACTAAGGAGGATGTTGAGAAAGTAGAGAAGAGAATAAATGATAAAATAATGTTGGAGATGATAGAAAAATGTGATGTTTCACATAAAATTTCTTTGAATTGCTAAAGGATGTAGAAGCATTTGTTGGTGAGGTGAAGGCATTGTACCATTATAGCATGAAGTGGCATGGAGCCACACTAAACATAATGAAGGAAATTGACTCCATTAAGTCACAAATGAATGCCGCCTCCACTGCATACGACCTAGCTATGGACCTCACCAGTGATACAAGGAGAAAAATTGAAGAACTTCATAAGACATTTTTCCAGTTGCAAGCATAAAGAAAGACTATCATACTATTGTTTGGAGATGTGTGGGATTTATTCAATTGCAAAGTTTTTTTGGTTTCTAAAGCACTCCTAATTTCTGAAAAAGAAAAGAAGTTGAATCTGATACCTGCTTCATCGGAAGAAGGAGAAGAACTATTATCGTATTTTGAAACTCAAATCAGACTACTTGCATATGCCAAGTGAGAATGGGAAGATGGTAGGCTAGCCTAAGAATATCTGGTAAAGAGGCTACAAGCATCAACCACCTATTGTTGATTCATTTTCTATTCTTTTTATGCATTTGTATTCAAATTTCTTGTACATATATGGAATTATAAAGTTGTATTTTAATATATTTTGGCTCTAGTACATGACTCAAGGGGAGTCAATTATTTTCCCCAACTATGTATAAATGGGTACATCACTTGGGGTGAGTTCTAGTAATGGATTAAAAAAATGTATATAGGCACCCTTTGCTCTTGATGTCAAAGGGTGAGAGTTGTGATTATATTAAAATGTCAAGTCCTAATGTGAGATGCTAAAATGATGCAATAAGAGGAGATAACATAATAAAAGGCCACCTCAATGATTAGCCTAAGGCAAGGTAAGCATAAAAACAAGATGAAAATTAATTGAAATTGGTTATATCTTTATGTTGCTCCTTCGTTGGTTGGCCCTTTGATTCTTGAAGAGTTGTGTGCTCCTTGGATGACAAGCTATGTTGAATGTGCAAAATGATATGCAAGATGGATGAGGGTATGATGATTATGAGATGAGAGCTCAAATGGAAAATTGGCAAGAGTTTGGTAGCAAAAAACTTTATCCCTAAAATGGGAGAAATGAGGGGGTATTTATAGGATAATTGGAATTCTCTAGAGAATTCAACAGTTGAGATTGATCCAACAAGATCAAGATGAAGGGCTATGGTGAGTTAAGGACTCACAAGCCCTCACATCTTGACATGTAGAATGTGAGATGTCTTAGGGTGGAATAATGTGGAAATGAGGTGGAAGAGAAGTACATGAGGTGGATGAAGGACAAGTACCTTTGAGGTACCTTGGGGGATGAGAAGATTTCCTCAAAAATGAACTTTTTGTCCCCAAATGAGGATGAAAGAGACATTTGAGGAATTTTAGAATTCCTCAAAAATCTCCATGAGAAAATGGGAAGTGGTTGGAAGAATAAATGCAAATTAAAAATTTACATTCATTAGAGAGTTTATTAGGTAAAAGAAGGTCTCCAAAAAGTTGGAGATTTTTCACATGTGGGTGATGTGACAAGTCCAAGGTTCTAGAAGTCCTTGGCACATGTAAAGTGACAAGTCAAACCTTCTAGAATCTTGCATGGGGATGGGGAAGACCTTGGAAATACAAAAGTGAATTAAAAATTCACATAGGGAAGAGAGGGGCCTTGGGAAAATAAATTTGAATTAAAAATTCACATGGGAAAGAGAGTCCAGGCTGAAAATGGTAAGTGGGAAGGTTGACTAGAAGAGGTAAGCTAAATGTAGTTGATTCTGATTAAGGGTGTACAAACATAGGACTAGGATAATTAATGAGATATCAGAGGCAAGTGGGAGATTATGGAGGATGTGACACTTAATCAAGATTAAGTGATGCACATCCTAATCACAGATTAATTAATTTAATCTGGATTAAAAGAGGGTTATGGAGAATGTGACAAGGAGAGAGAAAAAGGGGAATTAAAATTAATTTTAATCCAAATGGGTTAAAAGACTAAATTAAATAATTTGTCATATTTATTTAATTTAGAGAAGAAAAGAAAGTAAAGTATTTAATTTATTTAATTACATACTTTAGGAACCTTAGGCAGAAAATGAAATAATGATTAAATAAATTATTTAATCACTATTAATGAAATAGATGAATAAAGTAGACAATTTTGATCATATGGAACTGATCAAATTTGGATGTCTACATTTTTCTCCTCTTCTAAGTACTGTTAGAATAACTGTGCTTCAAAGAAAAGAAAGTGCAGATGATTCTATAGAGGAAATAATCGAAAGACGATGCCCGAGTGTGGGGAGGAGGATCTGAGCTGTCCAATTAGTGGGAAATGGATGAAGATGCCCCAATCCTAGAAGGGATTGACTATGGCAGGGAAAATTGGTAAGTGTGAAGGGTATGCCCCCTTGAGAGGGTGACGGGGGAAAAATAAGGGTCCCGGGCAACATTTCGATAGAAAAAAATGGATGGTATGGTTGGAAAGAGGGTGAAAAATTAGGAAAGTTTTCCTTTTGAACGAAGTCAATCAGAAAAATGGAGTGCAAATGGCGGCCCTAGGAAGAGAAGGGATTAATCAGAGGAGAAAAAGGTAAAAAAGAGGTAAAAAACACCTCTTAAAAGAGGGGGAAAGTGAATATAAGGTAATTTTAAAAATTACCCCACCTCATTTGCACTGTAGTAGTTGAGAGAAGAGGAGAAGCGAGCAAGCAGATGAGGAGCGAAGATGTCGCAGGATAATGACACCGAGATTGTCCACCGGATAGACGAGGTTCGACGGTCCTACAGGGAGCAGGGTGGGCCCCACCAGGTAAGCGACAAAACACTCTATGCATTATTTTCATGATTTTAACACATTTGAGATGTTTGATTAAAAATATGAAATATGGGTTTTGGGGGCGAGATAAAACAGAAAAATGGGTAGTCGGGAAAAAATAAAAAAAGTTGAGAAAAAATGGGTTAGTTTCAAAAAAAGAAAATTTTGTGCCCTAGGGCGAATACACCCTCTACCGGATAGATCCGTCCCACCGTAGGGCAGAGCTGCCCCATGGTAAGGGTGGGTCCACCCCGGTGGGGCAGATCTGCCCCGCTGCAGGGGCGGGTCCGCCCCGATCGGGGGCGGATCCACCCCGTGGCGGGGGCGGATCCGCCCCGCTGCAGGGGCGGATAGGCGTTGCCGCATCTAACGGTGGTGCCACCTAGTGGCCCATGGTGGCGATGCTACCCTGGTCGGCCTGGCCCCCCGGTGGCATGGATAGGCACCGGCGCATCTAGTGGCACCGCCACCCAACGGCCAGCACCGGTGATGCCGCCCTAGCCAATAGGGATGGGTCTGCCCCGGCCAAGGGCGGGTCCGCCCCATTGGAGGGGCGATTCCGCCCCAGCCAAGGGTGGGTCCGTCTTGCTACGGGGGGAAAGTCTGCCCCACTGCTAGGAGGAAGGAGGGAGGGGGGAAGGATGGGAAAAAGAGAGAAGAAAATAGAGAAAACAAAGAGAGAGAAAAGGAAAAAGAAAGTTGTGGGATCAAGAAGAGGAATTTTGACAAAAAAATTTACAAGGTAGATGGGATGTTTGCAGGATTTTGGTAGATTAAGGACCCATGAGTGGAGGTCAGAGGCACTGGCAGCAACGATTGAGGTGATGATGGGGGTGGACCACGTAGCACTAGAGCAAGCGGGGTTACTACACTTTGTGCAGTTTCCAGAGATGAGAGTGCATCGAGCAATGCTGACAGCCTTGATAGAGAGATGAAGCTTGGCTACGTTGACTTTTCATCTGTTGACGGGAGAGATGATGATGACGTTTGAGGATGTGTGGTGGATCTTAAGGTTAGCGATAGAAGGTCGGTTAGTGAGTGACGTAGTGTCGAGAGGAGCACAGTTAGATGAGACTATCCTGGTGTTATTCGGGCAAGATGAATTGCCGATACAGAGGGGGCAGCTAGACCTAGACAGATGCCTAGTCTTGGGGGTGCCAGCATTACCACTATTTTTGTGTGGTTTGATTAGCGGGATACTACTGCCAGATTGAAGCAGGCGATTCTGCAGCTTATGATATATGGACGTGATATGACATATCATCGAGTGACGGGAGGGGCAGTTTTCCTGGGGGTCATGTGTATTGGCCCAGTTATACTAAGATATGCACGTAATTTTTTATCGAGGGATGCAGAGCATGATGCACAAGACACTATTATAGGTGTGGGGGTGAGAGCACATCGCAGTGACGAGACCCATAGTGGTCAGGAGAGGAGAGTTGGATGATAGGGAGTTGGTGGCTTGGGAGTTCGGGGCAGCCAAGGGCTGCATCTTACGCTATGAGATGTAGGGAGAGATGGACCAATGAAGGAGAGTGTTTAATGAGTTATGAGAGGAGGAAATCATATGGCGTCCATACATGTATCGACGGTTTAAGGGATGGAGGGCTGAGGAGGAGAGACATCGGGCTTTCTTCAGATGCAAATGTTTTCTAATTGGCATTCAGGGACACATAGTAGAGTTGCATCATCCAGATAGGGTGATGAGGCAGTTTGGACTCGTGCAGGACATTCCAGGAGCACCGACTATGTTTCATCGGCTTACCAGAGAGGTATCCTGGGGGGCGAGGTTCTCAATGAGAGGTGTGATGGAGGTGTGGGTGATGGCAGGTGGGGTGCCTTATCTAGGGAGGGGGGAGGGTCCAGAGGATGTCGGAGTGATAGATTGGTATGATCGGTGGTTTCACAACCATCGATGGGAGAGGGTTACACTAGAGGTACCTGCGCTGGGAGCCATGGAGTGGGGGCCAGAGGATGAGCATGAGCAGGGGGGATAGGAGGAGGAGCCAGAGTAGGGTGGACATGAGGATGGGGGATAGGAGGATGAGGGACATGAGGATGAGGGACAGGAGGATGAGGGCAGCACTGGAAATCAGCCGTCGAGGAGGGGGAGGGTCAAGAGGCGACCTCCGAGGAGGGTGAGGAGGGCGAGGAGAGATGTGGGAGAGGAGATGGAGGCAGGAGGGGTAGGTGGTGGGTGAGAGCAGATGGAGGCAGGAGGGGTAGGTGGTGGGCGAGACGAGATAGAGGCAGGAGGGGCAGGTGGTGGGTGAGAGGAGAAAGAGGTGGTGAGTGTGGGGAGTGAGCCAGAGGTGGAGATGCTTTGGGTGGTGGAGGGCAGGGCGACTCATATAGGGATTGGCGGTAGAGTACGGTAGAGGAGGGTGGAGGTTAGAGCTGAGTAGGAGGAGGTGAGAGCTCTAGATCCACAGGAGGAGGCAAGAGCCATAGATCTGCAAGAGGAGGCGAGGACCAGAGATCGTCAAGAGGGAGTAGAGAGGGGAACAGATGTCAGAGGATGTCCTAGGGGGATGCCCGAGCAGTCGACAGAGGAGGGTCCAGCCAGTGGAGCAGGAGCCAGAGGGGGAGAGGTAGCCTGGAGGGGAGCCACAAAGACTAATGAGGGTGGGGAGGAGAGGACAGCCATGAAGGATTTGGTTGATGAGCTGAGCTGAGCAGGTGCAGGAGGAGGCAATGGACCTAGATGTACAAGTGGTGGAGTCTCTAGTAGTAGTACTAGCAGTTGCAGTTGACGATCCAGTGATGTTACTAAGAGGGGCCCAGGCGATGGTATGGGTGTTAGAGGAGGAGTTGAGGAGGGTGGAGGCAAAGGTATAGAGGGTGAAGGAGATAGAGATGATAGTGTTTGATCATGTTGTGGGCTAGCTGATGACAGCTATATAGGTGGCTGAGAGAGAGGGATGAGACATGAGTAGGGATGAAGAGAGTATGGGGGGAGCTGGCTTAGGTGACATGGGATCGAGATAGGCTAGAGGCAGCAATGATAGTTGCTCAGATGCGAGATTAGCCAGAGCCAGCAAGGAGAGGAGATCATGTCTCGGGGGATTCTCAGCAGGCTGACAGGGAGATGGAGGCACTGAGAGTTCAGGTGACAGAATTTCTGGAGGAGAGGATAGCACTATAGGAGAGGGTATCCACAACAAAGGCATCTTTAGAGCAGATGAGGGTGAGGGCCGAGGCCATAGAGGTTGGATTAGAGACAGTGCAGTGGGAGAGAGAGAGTGCATAGGGACAGGTGCAGGCACTACAGGGGGAGAGAGGCAGTGTACAGGGACAGATGCAGGCACTACAAGGGGAGAGGGACAGTGTACTGAGATAGGTCCAGATCTTATTGTTCCAGAGAGATGCAGCAGTGGCGTGGGCTGAGATGGCTGAGAGTGACATTGCTCAGAGGCAGGAACACTGAGGGAAGGGTGATGGGATAGAGCTAGAGACTATGTGGGCAGAGAGGGAGAGGTCTGTAGAGCAGGTACAATGAGTGATAGCAGAATAGGAGGCATGGGAGTACGAGCGGCGAGTCATTATCAGAGAGAGGGATAGGTACAGGTATGAGCGGAATGCCGCTCGATTCTAGGTTGGGCAGAGACATGAGTACATGCACAAGGCAGCATACTAGAGGGGTGCGTATGAGCAGGCAGTGCTAGATCTGTTGCAGTGTACAACATAGTATGTTAGGTACTGTCCCAGTCTTTAGGGACATGGACCAGGGGGTACAATGATTTTTAACCGACTCCTTCGCGATTTGGGACTCTAGCTCGTGAGTCGCAGGGAACTCCGACACATAGGGGACCGGTACCTGAGTCTCCTCAGAGGTCAGGTGTGGGTAGCTCAGGGCAAGCAGAGGATAGGTGACAAGATATAGGTGTTTTCACAGGTACCAGATGGAGGTGCAGTGCATATTCTGAGATTATGCTTCCTATTTTAGGATGATATGTAGGTGATTATGTGGTGACTATATTTTGGATATGTACATTGTATTATTTTGATGATGATATGTCATGGTTCCCATTGATATTATGCTGCACTTTTTTGTGATGGATGATTCATGTTATGCATATGGTGTTATATTGATGTTCTGATGATAGATGATGTATATGTTGTATATGTTGTTTTTGTGTTGATATGGATGTTGTGTTATGATGTTAATGATTTATTTATGCATGTGTGGATGAGGTGATTATGGATGATTTTAATGATTTATGAATATCAATGCAATTGTAATGATGCATAGGTGGATATGGAAATGTATGAAAATGTATGGATAAATGATCATAATGAATTGAATGAACCTACATGAATTAATGCAATATGGATAAATGAACTTAATAAATTGATGCAAATGGATAAATGAATGGATGTAAATGGATAAATGAACATAATGAATTAATGCAATATGGATGGATGTAAATGGATAAATGAACCTAATGAATTAATGCAATATGGATAAATCGATGGATGTAAATGGATAAATGAACCTAATGAATTAATGCAATATGGATAATTGAACTTAATGATTGTAGACATAAGTATCAATGGGTAGGTGATAGGCGTAGGGTGTGTGGAGTGCAGTACCTATCGAGGATCGTAAGGATCTTGAGAAGAAAAGTTAGTAAGAGGGAATGAGAGTTTGCACAACCAAAATCACGAGTCATAGATGTAGGAGCAAGATTGGATGAAGGGGGAATATGCAATGAGATGAAATGCAACATGAATGCAATTTTCCATCCTTTAGAGCACTAATTTTTGCTATAGCATAACGTCAGGGTATGTAAACCAAGACAGATTAATGTCTAATGCATAAAAAAAACATGACAAATAAGAAGGCTATCCCAATACCCCAAAGTCGCGATGACTTTGGCTGGGCCGAGTATTGGGATAACCACAAGCACAAAGGGATGCCCCCACATAATGCAGAATCCAAGAGGAATCCTGGTGGGTACTATGTGGAGCATCCCAATAGACAGTAACAATAAAATAGTCAAGAGATATCCTTATGTTAACTAGGTAAAACACACCATAATATGAAGGATCATGGCGATCTTGACTAGTGATTATAGGGAGCTCAAATGATTAAAAAAATCCAAAAGTACCAAAAGATCATAATCAATTACAAGCATCCTTTGCCATAAGATCCCAAGGATGGATGGGGTTGATGTGGTCTATGAGGAAGGATGCATCCTGTCAAGACTGATGATGGATACTAAACTAAAGTGACCTAGATGACATAGGATAATTGTCATTGGGAAGATTTCTTAATACGAGAAGATCTTGTTTGTGAAGAATCAATGATGATAGGGACATACCTGACAAAAAAAAAAACAAGAGGACAAGACACAACCTAAAGACCTAGGGGCTCGAGGGTTGATCAAAGATCAACCTTGCCTATGTGAAAGTGCAGAGCCCTCGTAGTTCAGGAAAAGACCACCATAAAAGAGCGGAAAGTGGATTGATGGAAACCGATGAATGACCAAGACAAACACAAGCCCCAAGGGTAGATCAAAAGATCAACTTTGCCTACGTGAAAACATAGGGGAAACATATTTTGGACATGAAAAAAGACCAAGGATGGACAAGAATAGAAAGTGGACCATAAGGACAGATGATGAAGGACAAAATGCCTCGGGGGCTGATCCAAAGATTAGCCTTGCCTACGTGCAAGAGCAGAGGCGTCGTAGTTCAAGAGGAGATGATGATAAAAGTGGAAAGAGGGTGATGATGACATATGATGGAGGACAATGATCAAACATACTGACCACAAAAGAAGACAAAGAGAAGCCCTGGGGGCAGATCAAATGATCAGCCTTGCCTACATGTAAGCGTAGGGGCATCGTAGTTCAAACAGAGACATGATGAGACCTAGATGAAGAAAAACACGATAATGAGATGACACAAGCTCATATTAGGATAATAAACTCAGGATGTCAAATAGCGAATGATGGTCATCCAATGCTCAACCAGAATATACCAGGCGATGAGGTGATGCAAGCGGATGGGAGGATATGGGGATTGAGGAATCAATGGATAAGCCATAAAGTAACCAAGACATGAGGTAGATAATGATTAATCCCTTTACAAGAGGTCCCTATTGCTAGGTTTTCACCAATTGTATGTATCCAAGGTGCCATGCAGGGGTGATTTTCACCATAGGACAAATTATTTCCCTTTACTATTTTTCGATTTTTTTATTTTTTTGAAAATTAATCCCTTTACAAGAGGTCCCTGTTGCTAGGTTTTCACCAATTGTATGTATCCAAGGTGCCATGCAGGGGTGATTTTCACCATAGGACAAATTATTTCCCTTTACTATTTTTCGATTTTTTTATTTTTTTGAATTTTTTTGAATTTTTGACTTTTACCAAGAAGGATACCCCAATTGACCTAAGTGTAGAACTTCTCCAAGTGCTTGATATTGATGGGTTCCTCCAAGGGCTTTCCTTTGGGGGTGGAGAGCCTGTAGGCACCTGAACCATACTTTGTAGTGATGACATAAGGGCCCAACCAGTTTGCTTCAAACTTACCCTTTTTCTCTCGATCTCGTTGATTCCGCTGATTTTCTTTAAGGAACAAATCACCAACATTGAATTGGCGAGGGAGAAATTTCTTATTGTAGCTCCTTTTGAGTCGGTGTTGATAGGCTTGCAGATGGTTATAAGCCTTGATCCATTTTTCATCCAGTAATTCCAATTGTGCCAAGCGTGCCACTCGGGTGTCTTCGTCAGTGATGAGATTCTTGAGAGAGATTCTGAGTGAGGGGATTTCAACTTTGATTGGAAAGATGGATTCAATGCCATAGAAAAGAGAGTATGGAGTAGCACTGGTAGGGGTGTGATGGATGTATGGTAGGCCCAAAGAGCAGGATGGATATGGAGGTTCCAATCATAGCCACTGTTATTGACCATCTTCTTAATGATTTTGATCAATGTTTTGTTTGTTTCTTCTGCCTGTCCATTACCTTGGGGGTAATAGGGAGTGGACCAATGATGTTGGATATGATATGTGTCACAAAGGAGCTTCATACACTTATTTTTGAATGTCTTTCCATTGTCGGTGATGATGGCGGAGGGGATACCATACCTACAGAGGATATGGTAGAGGATGAACTTAGAGATCTGAACACCAGCAATTTCAGTGAGTGGTATGGCTTCTACCCACTTGGTGAAGTATTCAGTGGCTATAATGATAAACGTGTGTCCATCAGAGGATGGAGGGTAGATCTTGCCAATCAAGTCGAAACCCCATTGTGAAAATGGCCAAGGTGTCGTGATAGGTTGTAGCTCTTGTGCTGGAGTGTGAATCAGATCTGCATGTTGTTGACACGGAAGACACTTTTTGACATATTCACAAGCATCATGTTCCATTGCAGGCCAATAATATCCTACTCTGAGAATCTATTTTCTAGGGCCATACCATTAGAATGGGCCCCACAAATACCGCTATGCACTTCTGTTAATGTTGTGCAGGCTTTAGTTTCATCTAAACAATGGAGGAGAGTTCCATCATATCCACGTCGATAAAGTGTATCATCGATGATGGTGTAGTGGGTAGTGCATTGGATAAATGATTTATGTTGGTTTCTCGTGAGGTCAGGCGGGAGGGTGTTTTCATGGTACCAAGGGGATTCAGGACCTACAATAGCACACACCATGTCACTCTCAGGGATATCGTACGCTGGGATTAGGAGTTACTCGACTAGGAACTAACAATTTGTGTAATCTTTTGGCATGTCGAGGAGAGAACCAATGGTAGCCATAGCATCCGCTGCCTTATTCTAGAGTCTTGGGATCTGCTCAAATTGGATGGAGGTAAAATATTTTTTGAAGTCATCCACCATTCATTTGTAAGGAAACAACTTTTCATATTTTGTTAGAAACTAATCGTTGACCTATTTTATGACCAACTCGGAGTCACCTAAAACTTGCAGATGAGTGATGTGCCATTGGACTGCAATTCTGAGGCCTATGAGAAGGGCTTCATATTCAAAGATGTTATCGGTGTAGGGAAAAGCCAGTCTAAATGATTTCATTATGTAATCGCCTTGGGGGGTGATAAGCAAGACTCTTGCCCCCTATCCATTATGAGTGTGTGATCCATCAAGGTACAGTTTTCAAGTGGTGGCTTCTGAGACTTCAAATACTCCTTCATTTGAAAATTCAGTTTATATGGGATAGGCATCCACTAACGGGGCAGCTGCCAACTAATCCGCTATTACTTGTCCTTTAATGGCATTTCTATCCACATATTCTATATCAAACTCACTGAGGAGTGTAGTGTTCTTTAATCAGTTTAATAACTAGCAATATGAATTCCTCTACTTAGGGATTGAACATCACAACCAGTAGCCATAATATGCTTAAAAACCTCATTTAATTATCAACCCGAGGATGTGAACTTGAAATGGGTCAGCACAATATATGCACTAATCACCTTTCCCAGACATGCATGATTTCCTAAGATGCTCTATACTGGAATTCTAATTACTAGAATTACTTTACTGAATAACTTCCTTTGGAAATGAAAATTGAAAGATAAAACTACTCAGCATCTAGTAGCTGTAGGAACAGTTGACAGCTCCGTGTTTCTGCCACCTGCAGGAATAGACACATTAACTTCTATGAAAGAAAGTGCGGATATCCTAACTTACAGAATGAAAGTATAGGAAATTCCCTAACTGGGCCCCCTTAGTTAATGCCAAAAGTAGACAATAGATTAGGCAAAAAACTTCATAAACTTTATTGATTCAAGGTAAAACAATACATAGCACACAATCTCTCTTGACTGTATTCCTAAAACTAAAAATGTGTTTACACAACAATCTTCCAGCCCATTCTCTAAAGGAGAATGGGCTATTTATTAAAAACTAAATCTAACTACTAACTAACCTTCCCTTATAAATCGGGAGGTCTTTATTACATTCAACTAACTTAGCAAAGCGGTGGATAGAAATGAAAGAACAGAGTCAAATCAGTTTATCAGTCTTAAAGTGCCATCATCCTAGATTTATGCACCATCAAGATGCGTGAGCTAGAATCTCGAAACACTCTTGTATGGCGGATGGGTTGAAACCGACTCCCTATTCTTCAGCAACTGAACCGGTCTTCATTGATTTGGTATTTTACCCACGAGTGGGAATTGAATTCCTTCCTCCAATCATGGTACCTACAAAATATCTTGTTGGCTATTCATGAGGTAGAGAGTTAACTCAACATGTTCAGCATTTAAGATGACTCATCATTTTATTTATACATCTATTTAAGCATTAATCTAAAGGAAACATTATTCCAAGCGTGGCTACAGGAAGTTCAACAGTAGAGGTTGTAGGAGGTTTGTCATCACACAAGGTTTACTAAGGCATTCATCGAACTAATAAAACATTTAAAGTAATAACCATGGAAGACTTAGTGTAATATAATTATTACATTAAGCATAAAAAGTTTGTGTTTTATCCCATAATCAGCACCAAATGTTTTTTTTAGCATAATGAAAAAGCATAAAAGTGTTTGTAAAAGTATGATCTAGATGTGCCAAAAATTGGGCTCATCATTCCCCTCAACCAACTACTTGTTGGACCCTTTAGAAAATCTTGCATTTCTTCTCCTGGAAAATTCTCTTAAATCAGCATTTTGTTGTTGTCCACACACTCCATGCTGGAAACTCCAAAAGTGAGCTCACATCACCTCTAGCCTTTGCCATCTGTTATCCTCAGAACTCATATTATATATGTTGTTGTCCCCTTGCATAGACAGTAATGGCCATAGGAGAATAGGTGGTAGCATAACCAAGGGAAACTGATTCTCCCTTTTTGTCATGGCATTCCTCATGTATCTCTTTGCCCTTCTAGTTGTTGCATACAAGGTATTAGGAGAGTGTGGTTCTGCTCTTTTTAATTAAAATGGAAGATGTTCCCATCTTGTTTGAATGTGCAGATTTGCAACCCCAAGATCATTGTTTATTACCTGGAAATACTGAGAAAATATTTCTTGCCTCAAAGGCTCAATCAATGGCCTGGCTCTTTCATCTCTCCATAATTTCTTCCAATCAAAGTAGATACCCATTCCATTCTTTGATTCATTCCTCACTAATAATGGTATTTTGACTTCATCATGCTGATGACTATCAAATTGTTCCCCCCTGCTTATCTCATTGGTGATCCAAGAGATCAAAGTGTTGATATGAATATCACCAACATAACATAAGGGGTTCCAATCTTTATCTTGGGGTATAGCCAAATTATGCAGATAAAATTCACATAGGAGATTCCTGATGTGCAGAGGTGAATCTCTATATGCCTCATAAAATTCTTCTGGGGTATCTAATGAAGGATTTTTACCTTTCTAGATTCTAATCAGTTGGAAGTTCAAATACAGCTCTTTGAGATACATTGCATAAACAGGTGAAGGTGCTCGACACTGCATTAGACGTGGAACAAGCTCTACCACCTGGTTGAGAGTGTCATTTAAGTTAGCAATTTTTGGATTCCTGTTCTGGATTATTCTTTTTAATCTCTCAATTTCAAGTGCACAAGTAGTCTATTGATGCTGGAGTTCTTCAAAACATGCCATCCCCACAACAAAGTTTGTGACATCGAGAGGAGGTCTATGATTATAGCTTACTATAGGTGATCCTTGTATTTCTTCAGTTACATCCACCTTTCTTTGTTCTTCTTCTCCAATTACCTCTGTATTATTTGATGGTTCAGAGTTATCCTATCCTGAATTACCTTCATGTTGCCAACCTTCTTGATCTTCCTGGGCAGAATGAATCTTATCAATCATGCCAATTATGTCACCCTCTTCTTCTAATGGAATCACAACTGCTACCTCTTCCTTCCCAACATTTCCTACTTCTTCTTGTAGCTGTCCTACCATAATTTCTTGTATCTTCTTTGCAATGGTAGCCAATTCATCTAGGCCCGCTCCTTCAGGTGTACCTATGGTCTCCACAACAACAAGTTCCTCCATTTCTAGTATAGGACTGGAAGGCTCTAAGGTTGGTGGTTCAGCAGGAGTAGCATCAAGTGATTGTCGAGCTTCCTGGTTCTAGAGTCTAGAACTCCTTCTTATGGGAGTAGGAATTGTCTTACGCTTCTTTGAGGGCTTTACCATAGGAACAAAGAGGTTTTCTTTTTGTTTCTTTTTTGTAGGTTTAGGGGTTGCTACATAGGGTGACTTCCCTTTCTTAACATTGGAAGAAGACTCGAGATTTTTGATATGGGTTTTTTCAAAAAGAGGAATGTCATCCTGTGAATCGGATGATTCCTAAGTAGGGGACATAGCGGTAGAGGTCTAGCCAATGGACGAGGAGGTTTATCGTTTGAAGTTAAGAGGTTCCCCTCTAGGTCCAACATTTTGAATTTTGGGATTAAAATTGACAATGAATTCCTCCCAGGTCATCCTTGATGTATCTTGAACATATTTTTCAACAAGTAATTTAATAAGGCAGTGGTGGGATACGGAGTTAACCCTACCCTTTCTAAATTCAATAGTGCTATTGGATAAAAAATTGTAAAGGAATTTGAGAACATTCATCAACAATCCATGGCATAAATGAGACAAAAGTTTGAAGAGATGAGAATGCAAGACTGAAAACCTACCTTCACAGGTTATGTATTTGATTATATATCCCGCCCGTGACACCCAGTCCTACGAAAGACTCATCCTTTATGCACCTTGCTTATCTACCCATAGTGGAGGGTCATTCGGCCAAGTAAACTCTACTCTGGCGCTCTTTGCATCCCTTCCTTGAGGAAATGTTTCTCCAACTTGAGGTAATCCTCTTATCTCTGAAATTATGTTAATTGATGCATTCACTCTTATACCTCTAACTTTTACTTCTCCTTCTTGAAATGTCCTTGTAAATTCCTCTGCAATGTCTACATCAAATTTTTCAAGCTTCAGGAAGTAATTAAGCCACCCATATTGCCTAAATGGCAGCACATGTAGCACATCCTGTAGCAGGATGTTATGATTTGTAGGCTCATGTCGAATCGGCTGACCTCCCATCTCCTTAGTTTTCTATAATCTAATCCTTTAGGTGATGATCACCTAGCTTTTTTTCAAACTTACACAACCAAAACTTCCTGCAACCCAACTCTATAGCACTTTCCTCCCCTCAACCAAAAATTTTGAACACCTCTTCAAAAGATATAGAAAATATAGGAAAAGGAATTCAAACATTCAATCTCTTTGAAGGAGAAAGTAGTCATAGATGAGTAAAATATATTTAGGTTCATTATTGCAGGAGGTATGGTGTTCAGTTCATTAATTGAAGATTTTCAAATATCCAGAGCTCATGCCAAAAAGACAATGACAATGGATGTGACAAGGCCTTGAGGTGGCGGAAACAATGATGTGGCACAAAGATATAAAATGGAAAAATGTGTCCAATCATGTGGAAAGGCCGAAAGGGATGGTAGTCATATAGGAATGTAGTTTTGCATTAATTAATACCAAAATAAATGTAATAAATAAAATAACTAAGCAATCTTAAAGTTAAGTGGAACTCACCTAGATGGAACCAACGTAATTACCTTATGTGACTTCACTTCTTCATTGAAAAATGTGATCTGTAGAAACGTGGATGGTATGGAGAATGACAGGTGGATGAGGTGGCAAAAAGAGTATGAGTGGACATATTACAGATGGAGTGAGTGAATGGAATGGGGATCCGAGTAGATGACCCCTTTATTATGACACTTCTATGTACTTTTATGCATGGCTTAGGGAATCGAGTGATAACTCTATCTCTTTGGCTACAGGATCAACTGTTTCCTGCACAAACTTGAACTGGCTTAGAAATTCTTCCCTGTCAATGGGCTTATAGTAGAGCTTGAGATGATGCCCATTGACTAGTAGCTTGAATCGGATCTCATCAATGGTCCTCAATTGTATAGCACCATTTGTGAATACTTCCTCTATCTCATATGGACCCAACCATCTAGTTTGCAGTTTGCCTTGATTGTCCTTATACCGCAAGTCATATAACAAAGCCCAATCTCTTGCTTTGAATTTCTTTTCTTTAATGTACTTATCATGCCATTTTATTCATTGATTTTGTATTATCTCAGTGTGGTGCAGGGCATTCTTTCGGAGCTCATCCAAGGCATTGAGCTGCATGACTCTTTCGTTTTGTGTAGTTGTTAAGTCCATGTCCATTTCCAATGTTGTTCTTAGAGTCTTATGTTCAAACTCTATTGGCATCATAAATTTTTTACCATACACCGTTTCAAAGGGTGTATATCTTGTAGCAATCTTCCATGTAGTTCGGTAGGCCCATATAGCTTCTGGTAACCTTGCAGCCCAGTCCTTTCTATACAAATCTATAATCTTAGTCAGAATAGCCTCTATATTCCTATTGGTGATCTCCACTTGGCCATTAGCCTATGGATGATAAGGAGTTGATTTCTTGTGCCTTATGTTATATTCATTGACTAAGGCTATAATTAGAGTAGAGGTAAACTGTGCCCCCTGATCTGTCACTATTTCCTTAGGGACACCAAATCTGGTGAATATTTCCTCATGGAGGAATTCTGCTACTTTATTATCCCTAGCATGCTTCATAGATTTAGCTTCTACCTAGTTTGTTACATAATCTGTGCATACTAGGATATAAGACTTACCATTTTAAGGCAAATCAATTGGTCCTACAAAATTCAATCCCCATTTGTCAAAGGGGGTAACAATCACTTGTGTAAATAGAGGCATCTATTCTAATTTGGTTGGACTTCCCATCTTTTGGAATTTGTCACATCTCCTGGTGTATTTGGCTGCATCTCTATGCAAAGTTGGCCAATAGTAGCCAGTATTTAAGATTTTCATTGCTATCCTTTTTGCAGCAAAATGCCCACCACATGGCTCATCATGATTTGCATGCAGTATATCATGAGTATCTTCCTCTCCTACACATCTCCTCATAACTTGATATGGCCCTGTATAAAACATGCAATCTACAATCCAAGAAAAGTTAAAACTTTTCTCTACCAATAATTGTTTTTCCTTAGGGGAGAATTGAGGAGGAGTTCTTCCTGCAGCAAGATAATTTTCTATATCCACATACCATGGGTGAATAACCTTGATTGCAAACAAATGCTCATTGGGAAAGGAATCCTCAATAAGTGTAGAGTCATCTTGTCTGTGAATCCTAGACAGAAAATCAGCAACCACATTGGCTTTACCTGGATTGTCCACAATTGTAATGTCAAATTCCTACATGAGCAACAACCACCTTGCTAGTCTTTCTATTATTGAGCTTTTGTTCACAAGATACCTGATTGTTGCATGATCGGTGTGGACAAATATTTGATAGCCTGCTATATAATGCCTAAATTTGTTGAGGGCATAAATGATTGCTAACATTTCTTTTTCTGTAACAGTGTAGTTGACCTCAGCTCCCTGCAAGTTCTTGCTGATGTAATACAGTGCATGTTCAGTTGAACCACCCTTTTGTCCTAAGATAGCACCAATAGCATAATCTGATGCATTAGTATAAATATGGAATGGAAGTGACCAATCAAGTCCTTTCAACACAGGTGCTTGTGTAAGGGAAATTTTCAAATCAAGTAATGCTCTTCCTCATTCCTCTATCCAGGCAAAATCTACATCTTTCTTCAACAAACTGTATAGAGGAGCTGTTGTTTGACTAAAATCTTTGATGAATCTTCTATAGTATCCAGCATGTCCCAAAAAGCTTCTCAATTCCTTTTGCTTAGTAGGAAAAGGAAAATTAGAGATGACTTCAATCTTAGAAGGATCAACCTGTATCCCTACAGTAGAAATATAGTGACCAAGCACTATTCCCTCTTGCATCATCATAAAGCACTTCTAACTATTTAGTGTCAGGTTATGATCTTCACACCTCTATAGTACCTTCTTCAAGTTGTCCTACGCTTCCTCAAATGTTGCACTATAAACAGTAAAGTCATCCATGTATATCTCCATGCAGTCATATGAGATATCTGAGAAAATACTTATTATAGCTCTCTGGAAAGTTGCAGGTGCATTGCAGAGACCGAAAGGAAAAATAGTGTAGGAAAATGTCCCCCAAGGGCATGTAAAATTAGTCTTTTCCTGATCCTCTGGAGCAATCTTGATTTGATTGTATCCACTAAAGCCATCAAGGAAAGAGAAATACTTTTTCTCTAATAAATTATCTAGTACTTGATCAATGAAGGGAAGAGGAAGGTAATATTTCTTTGTTGTAGAGTTGAGCTTCCTATAATCTACACACACTCTCCATTTTCCTCCTTTCTTAGGAATGATAAGTAGTGGAGAGACCCATTGGCTATCCGAGATTGGGTAGATAAAGTCAACATTCAACATCTTCTGCAATTCCTCGAAAACAATTTCTCTCAAGGCTAAGTTGATTCTCCTTTGGGGTTGTCCAACAGGTTTGAACTCACTTTTGATGAAAATTCAGTGTGTACATAGATTTCGATCAAGTCCTTTCATGTCACTATAATCCCAGGCAAAATCAAGTTTATGGGTAGTAAGCATTTTGACCATTGATTCTTGATGCTTGTTGGTAAGTTTATTGTTGATATTCAAGGTTTTCCCTGCAGGTACTTCTACTTCGGAAGTCAATTCAAGCATGGATACTTCAGACAGAAAATGCATGTCTACTTCATGGGGCAATAATGTGTGCAAATAGTCAGTTGTTGTAGGATAATGAGCTGATGTGGGTGGAGGGAGAATGGTTTGTAAGGTGCATGGACTTTCTTCACAATGAGGGTGTTCAATACCATAATTATTTAGTAGGACATTGTATAGTACCTCTTCCTCCTTTTGTTGTGCAATGAAAAGCTCTCTGGTAATCATCATGAGACTAGCCACTGATTTCACTTCCTCTTCTTCTCCCAAATCAAGCCAAATAACCTGTCCAGACTCAAGTTGAGGTTGGGCTGGAGAATAGAGGGTAAGCTTCTTTGTGTTATACCCATCAGATATTGTCATGTTACCAGTCCTACATCCAATATAAGCATCTGTAGTGGCTAACCACAGCCTTCCTAGAATTACAGGATAACCTCCTAATGATGCTTTTGGAGACAAAATCAGCAGGATATTCCCATGAATCTAGGGTGACAACTAAGTCTTCCACTACTCCATCAAGTTTGACAGTTGAACTATTAGCAAGTTGCAAGACTTTAGGTGTAGGTCTTAGGTCAGAAATACTCAACTTTAGTACAAGGTCTTTGGTCATGACATTGATAGCAGCTCCAAGATCTACTAAATCATTCTTAATTTGAACCCCATTAATATTAATTTCAACAACAGGGCTGTCAAGGTCTGAATATTTTGGGATGGTAAGCTTCCCTAGCATCAAATCAGAGAGTTGGCCTAAAACATGAATAGTCTGAGGGTCTTTCTTCTTCCTACCCAACTTCTTTAGACATGCTTCTTTGATGGCCTTGTTGTAAATAGGTACTTTCTTAATTGTTTGAAACAAAGGAATTTTTACACATATGTGCTTTAGTTGGTCAAGAATTTCAAAGATAGGCTCTTTTTGCTTTTTCACAATTTCACCTTCCAACCTTTGTGGGAAAGGAGGTGACAGTGTATTGGATACCTTAGGTAATGATGGAGTCTATATTGGCTCATTGGGTTGGACTAGGCCATTGGCATCTTCTTCTTGCTCAATCTCCTCAGATGGAAATTCTGAGATTATGGGAGGAGATGGTGTGGAAAACACCGTTCCTGAACGTAAGTTGATATTATTCAGGTTGAGAGCATAGACAGGCTGATTATTAGAATCAGCAAAATAAACTTGTTGGTGCTACTAAGGCTGGTTATTTGGATTGGGTGTTGCTTGAGTAGGTAGTTGGGTTGGATTTGGATTATGTCTTTGATTGGCTACAGGAGGTGGCATAATTGACTGTTGTTTGGGTTGCTACAAGAAACCAGTGGGTGGATTTGACCATTGCTGGCCTCCTCTCCACTAGTTAGACTGCTGCCAATTCCCTTGTGGAGGTTGCCACTAATTTTGTTGTGATGACTGTCAATTCCCTTGTGGGGATTTCCAATGGTTTTGTTGAGCATTTGGCCAAGGATTATTCCATTGAGGTTGAGAATATGGACCATAACTTGGAGGGTACTGGTTCTGCCATTGATTATTATATGAACCAAAATTTTACAAGGGGTCCTGAGGCATACCTTGTCTTGGGGCCCATGGCCTATGTTGAGCAACAAAGAACATTTCTTCCTCTCCTTCAATGGCTTTGAACTCAGTAGGAAGATGTTGCACCTCCAAATTGGCCATTGCTTTGCATCTGCAGTCCTTCTTCCTCTCTCTATAGTGAGGAAAATATTCAGCCAGCATCGCATCAGCTTCTTTCTTCCTTCTAGCTTGCATGGTGTCCAGTTGAGTAGCTACATCATTTATAATATCTTGCTTGAAGTCGGACAAAATATTAGAGAGTTCTCCTTTTAATACGCCTAAACCACTTCCTTTCGCAATAGAGGGTTAGAACCCCCTTCCTTTCTTCACATTTTCCCTAGAGTAATTGAGATAGATCTTCTTAGTGTCATCCCAATTGCTTTGGGTGATATCTCCTCCAACCATGAGGTCTAGTGCTTCCATGTAGGTATCATTGACTCCTCTTAGAAAGAGAATTTTTTTAGACTCCTCATTTAGCTGGTGCTAAGTGTTTTTATGCACACTGAATAGAAACCTAGATACATAGTCCTCCAAGGTTTCATCCTCCTTTTGTGTCATCTTGAAGATATCATCTCCTCTCATATCATTTCCCCTATAATATTCTTTATACTTTCCTAAGAACAACTCCTTCAATTCATCCCAAGTGGTCGCTGCATTGCCCCCTAATCCCATGAACCATTTTAAGGTTGACTCCTTTAAAGTAGAAGGAAATAATTTCATCTTATGGGCTTCAGTAGTATAATCATAACTCCTACATAGGATATCAAACTCAAACAAGAAGGTATGAGGGTCCTCTATAATAAGGCCATAGAATTTTGGAAGCAATGAGGTAGGGATATTTTTGAGATTATTATTGTCATGCAAGTCAGGGAGTGGGAATGGAAAAGTAGGCTTTGCCATCCTTAGTGGTGGTCTTGGGTTAGCTCCTATCTAGTAGATGACAAGGGCAAGTGGATTATTATGGGGGTGCTGGTTATTGAAAGTGTGCAGGTTATTCAATTGTGCTGTGAGTAAATCAAGGTTATCAGGCTCATCAAATAGGTTCAAACTAATCTCCGAGGAAGAAGAAGATGAAGTGACTAGGTCCTGACCAGCATCCAAATATGGTTCTTCTGGGATAATTTCTAGGTCAATCTCTGGGTCATTTTCTTGGATATCTAAATTTCTAGGATGAAATCTTCCAAATTGGTCTCTTCTTCTAAGCGTGCAGTAAGAAGTAAATCTAAACTCTAGAAAAATGTTGGAATAGTGAATTTTGATCTAAACTCTAGGAATAAAACTTCAAGCTACCTACTAGCATGCCTACAATAGGTCTTTAGTTTGACACCATCCCCGGAAACGGCACCAAAAATGTAGTGTTCTTTAATCAGCTTAATAACTAGGCATATGAATTCCTCTACTTAGGGATTGAACATCACAACCAGCAGCCATAATCTGCTAAAGAACCTCATTTAATTATCAACTCGAGGATGTGAACTTGAAATGGGTCAGCATAATATATGCACTAATCACCTTTCCCAGACATGCATGATTTCCTAAGATGATCTATACTGGAATTCTAATTACTAGAATTACTTTATTGAATAACTTGCTTTGAAAATGAAAACTAAAAGATAAAACTACTCTGCATCTAGTGGCTACAGGAACAGTTGATAGCTCTGTGTTTCTGCCAGCTACAGGAACAAACACATTAACTTCTATGAAAGAAAGTGCAGCTATCCTAACTTACAGAATGAAAGTATAGGAAATTCCCTAACTGGGCCCCCTTAGGTAATGCCAAAAGTAGACAATAGATTAGGAAAAAAAATTCATAAACTTTATTGATTCAAGGTAAAACAATACATAGCACACAATCTCTCTTGATTGTATTCCTGAAACTGAAAATGTGTTTACATAGCAATCTTCTAGCCCATTCTCTGAAGGAGAATGGGCTATTTATTGAAAACTAAATCTAACTACTAACTAACCTTCCCTTATAAATCAGAAGGTTTTTATTACATTCAACTAACTTAGCAAAGCGGTGGATAGAAAAGAAAGAACTAAGTCAAATCAGTTTATCAGTCTTAAAGTGCCATCATCTTGGATTTATGCACCATCAAGACACCTGAGCTAGATTTTTGAAACACTCCTCTTGTATGGCGGATGGGTTGAAACTGACTCCCTATTCTTTAGCAGTTGAACCAGTCTTCATTGATTTGGTATTTTACCTGCGAGTGGGAATTGAATTCCTTCCTCCAATCGTGGTACGTACAACATATATTTCCGGCTATTCCTGAGGTAGAGAGTTAGCTCAACACGTTCAACATTTAAGACGATTCATCATTTTATTTATACATCTATTTAAGCATTAATCTAAAGCAAACATTATTCTAGGTGTGGTTGTAGGAAGTTCAACAGTAGAGGCTACAGGACATTTGTCATCACACGAGGTTTACTAAGGCATTCATCAAACTAATAAAACATTTAAAGTAATAACCATGGAAGACTTAGTGTAATATACTTATTACATTAGGCATAAAAAGTTTGTGTTTTATCCCATAATCAGCACCAAATGTTTGTTTTAGCATAATGAAAAAGCATAAAAGTGTTTGTAAAAGTATGATATAGATGTGCCAAAAACTGGGCTCACCAAGGAGCATGATCTATTTAGCCATTTGACCAGTCAGGGTTGTCTTGGATAATAGGTACTTGAGGGGGTCGACTTTGGATATCAATTTTATAGGATGGCTAAGCATATAGTGGTGTAGCTTTTGTGTGCTGAAGACCACAGCGAGACATGTTTTTTCCATTGGTGAATAATTGAGTTCATAACCGACCTGTGTGCGGCTAATGTAATAGATCGCCCGTTCCTTTGAGGATTCATCATGATGTGCCAATAATGCCCCCAATGCAACTGACATGGTAGATATGTACAAAAAAAGGGGTTTCCTAGGGATAGGTGGCATCAAGATTGGTGGGTGCGCCAAGTATCCTTTGATCATGTCAAAACCCAACTGACACTTCTGATTCCACTTAAGGTGGTGTCTTTCTTGAGAAGGTGGGTGAATGAATGACATTTATCCGCAAGCTGGGCTATAAACTGGTGGATGGATTGTAGCTTCCCTTGGAGGCTCCTTAATTGTTTAAGGTTTCTTGGTGGAGGCATATCCATAATAGCTTTCACCTTAGCCGGGTCAACCTCGATGCCTCTTCGGGAAAGTATGAAGCCCAAAAATTTTCCTGATGCGACACCAAACACACACTTTTTTGGATTCAGTCGAAGCTTGTACTATTCTAAGCACTCAAAGATCCTTTTCAGAATGGCAGGGTCCTCTTCTCTGGTTCCGGATTTTCCCAGCAAGTCATCAACATAATCCTCTAGGATAATGTGGATGAGTTCATGGAAGATTACCATCATTGCTCACATATAAGTTGCCCCCGCATTTCTGAGACCAAAGGGCATGACATTGTAACAGAAAGTACCCCAAGGTGTTGTAAAAGCGGTTTTGTGTTGATCTTCAAGGGAAATCCGGATTTGATTGTAGCCAGAGAAGCCATCCATGAGGGATAACATCTCATGTCCTATAGTAATGTCCACCAACATGTCGATGTTAGGCAAGGGGAAGTCATATTTTGGACAAGCTTTGTTAAGATTCTGAAAATTTATGCAAATTCTGATGTCTCCATTAGGTTTAGCAATAGGTACTATATTGGGAATCCAATCAAAATAATCAATGGGCCTAATAAAGCCAACTTCTAGTAATTTCTTTAATTCTTTCTTAACTAATAGTGCCACCTGCGGGTGCATCTTTCGGAGCTTCTGCTTGACAAGTTTGGTGTCTGAACGGACATCCAAATGATGCACAACAAGATTAGGATCCAGGCCAGGCATATCAGAATAAGCCCATGCGAAATTTATAACCCCTTCTTGAAGAATGTAGACAATGGTGAGATATTCTTCTTCAGATAAATATTTGGCCACATAGGTGATCCTTGGAGTTTCTTTTGTCCCCAAATTTACCTCTTGTGTTTCTTCAATGAGAATCAAAGATTGTTAAGATAGTTGTGTTCCTACAAGGGGAAGATGAATGTCCCCATCTTCTAGTGCCGTATTAAGTTTTTCACTATCAGATACATCCTTTGTTTTTACTTTTTCGTAGTCAAAAAGCACCTAGTGAGGTTTTGACTTGATGATCTATTTTCTTTTTGTTTCTTTTTGCTTTCCTAATTACGGCATTCATCCTCCCCCAATCAATTAGATGCATGTAGGTATCCTCTGAGGGAAATGTGTTGGTAGGTGCACTACCTTATAGGTCATGATCGATAAGTTCAGGATGTTTGAGGTATAAGGTTATGGTGCAAACAAATAAGCATTCAAACATGGCATGGAGGTCAATGTGATTCAATTCATTGTACGCGTGTATGATGGACTCTTCCTCCGGTATGTCTTCAAGGGAACCGTTTTCAACACTAACATTGTTAGAAGTGCTAGAGGATGTTGCAGGACCCTTCTGTTTAGTATCATAACCCAAGCCCAGATTTCTTGGTCGAACGGTAGTTGCTTCAATGGGCATATGTTTTCCTTGTCCTTCTGCACCAAGGCCTCCACCTTGGTAATGACACTTTTCAATGAACTTAGAGGCACGTGGATAGACTTCTTGAAATTATTCTATAAGAGGACATGGTGGCTCAGGTTCCTCCCGATAAACCCATTGATTGATATCTTCATCCATTTGATCTTGGAGCGATCCCAAATCATTGAATGTTGTTAACCCCATGTTCTTGGAAGTGAGTGTAAGAGTCTTTTCTTCTACTTTTGGTAGCGGCAGAATTGGTTGTCCATATGTGCGGGGTGAAGGTGGCATGTTTGCCACATTGAGTGTGGTATGCATTTCGTATTCACCACATCCCTTATCTATGATCTAAACCTTGGTGACGATGGAAGCAGGTGTGGATGATGGTGGGGATGAAGTATTTAGTGTATTGGTGGATGGGAAAGGATCAGATGTTGGCGATGCCCCCATTTTGACTCCTAGGTAGTAATGTGAATGTGGAAAAGAAGCTTCCAAGGCACAACAATATTCAAAAGGCTGGGGGTCAGCTTGTATGGTGACTTCCATTCCTTGAAATGGGAACTTTAAGCATTGGTGATAGGTGGATGGGATGGCTTGCATAGAATGAATCCATGGACGGCCAAGAAGGATGTTGTATGGAAGTTCAAGGTCCAAAACATGACACCTAGTGTATTGTACAATGGGGTCCACTTGAATAGGGAGGCAAATAATGCCTTCAGAATCCTGCTCTACATTATCATATGCCTTGATGGTGATAACTTGAATTCTTAGATCAGCCTAGGTGTATCCAACCTGTTGTATGAATTTTAATGTGTAAAGATTTAGGGTTGAACCATTATCTACCAGTACCCTTTTTACTTTTTGACAATTTACACCAACCTCGAGATGGAGGGGGCGGTTATGGCTTGAATCAAGATGTGGCATGTCTTTTTGGCTAAAGGCTAACTAATAGGTTGATGAGAGATTACCTACCAATGCTTGGAATTGGGTAGGGTCAATATTATCAGGCACTTGTGTGCTTTGCAAAGCCTTATTCAAGATGTCTTGATGCAAGGGGGATGATTTAGGCAGATCTAAGATGGATATTTGGGCTACAGTCTTGCCTAGATGGTCTAGGATGTTATATTGTGAATTGGCGGATGATCGTTGGGTAGATGGAGGAGCTGCTGGGACTGTGATGCAGGTTTGCCAAGTGGTAATAGCACATTGTGGATCTTTTCCTTTGACATGTATCATGGATACACGTGGCTCCACTTGTTCTATATATGAAACCACACCTTGATAATGTACGACACATTTCTATAGTTGATGTTATTGGTGATGTTACCTTGCTTGTTATTGTTGCTAGATCCAGGATTTGAGTTGGACGTACTAGGACCCTGATTATGGTTAGGAAAAGTGTTTTGATATATCTGGATTTGAGCATTGGATGAAGATGCTATGTTAGCATCTACATGGATTTCACCTCGATCGATGAGGCCTTGAATGTAGGTTTTTAGGCCTTGACATTTATCTAAGGTATGTCCCTTAATCTTGTGAAATTCACAATATTCGTTATCTTTAAACCAAGCAGGCTTGGGTTTAGACGTATCAAGAGGTTTGGTGATAGGATATGTGATAGGATAATTAAGAAGCTTGTTAAACACCACACTAAGGGGCTCGCCCAACTAAGTGAACTGTCGCTTGTTTCCCCCTTAGTTATTTTGGTTGGATTGTTGTCCTGGAGCCCCTTGGGGGATGGATATGGCGTTCTGGACTGTCGATTGTTGCTGAGGAGGGTATCTTTGTGTGGTGGTGGCCACTTGAACATATTTGGTGTCAGTGACACCATCATTGAAAAAAAATTTATTTCTATTCCAATAATGAGGTTTATCCCCAAAGGATTTCTTTCTATCAGAATTAAAATGTTTGGCTTTCCCTTTTGCAACAAGGGCTCATTCTAAGATGGGGCCTTTCTCCACAAATCCCACAAAGGTGGTGATACAATGGAGTTGGAAATTATGAGCCATATCTGGGTGGGAATTTTTGATAAATAGTGTGACCATGTCTTTTTTTGTTGGTGGGGATTTCATCCTGCTAGCCAAGGCATGCCATCTTTGCAAATAGCTTGCAAAGGTCTCTCTGTCACATTGTTTTTCTTTGAGGAGATCAAGTGTGTCAATATCTTTCTCTAGATTAAAAGAGAAGTGAGAGACAAACTGTTCGGATAATTGTGCAAAGGTTTTGATAGATCCCTTTTCAAGACCCATAAACCAGTTGAGGGCAACCCCTTGTAGACTTTTAGGGAAAAGTCGGATAAGATAATTATCATTATGCATGACCTCTTGATAATGAGCGTAGAATTATTGAAGGTGAGCTCTGAGATCCTTGGTTCCTTTGTATTTATCGAATTTTGGTATCTAAAAATGTTTAGGGAAAGGAATCAAGGAGATGGAGGGATCAAAAGGATAAGGACATATGTCCTCAAACTTAAATGATTGTTTACCCACTCCAGCTTGTAAGTCCTTTAATGTTGCTTTTACTTCTTCCAAGTCCTTATTGACGAGAGTCATGGGAGTCAAAATGGATTGATTATATGGATAATATTGTGGATATGATGAGGATGGCCCTACTGTTGTTGGATCATAAATGGGTTGAGTCAGATATGAATGCGTGGGTTGATTGTAAGTGGATTGATAGTTGGATGATTAATTGTGTTGAGTGGGAGCCACTTGTTGTTGATAGTAGGAAATAAGAGAGGGGTCCTGTTGGTGCATAGCATTTTGGTAATGTGTGGAGGTAGGGCCTCTTTGTTGATGTGATGATGGTTGTTGGTAATATGAAGTGTAAGGTTCCACGTGTTGGTGAGTTTGCTGTTGTTGAAAGTAGGGCGGATAGGATTGGCATTGTTGTGCAATGGTGGGTTGTTGTGTGGCATATGGGTATGGATTCGATGTTTGTTGGTGGGGGTGATGTTGAGGTTTTGAAAGATTTGTGTAAGGTGGTAGTTGGATATGTGTTTGGTTTTGTGTATTATGATGAGGATTTGTATGGGATGGAATAGTGTATGTGCTAGAGGGATGATAGAGGTACTTAGTAAGCGGATTATGATGTCTTTGTGTAGGGAAATGCACATGTTGTTATGGAGGTCATTGTTGTTGTTGATGAGGTGGGTGAGATAAGATATGTTGTTGTTGTTGAGATGGGTGAGATGGGATGTGTTATTGTTGTTGAGATGTATGCTGCACTACTTGATGTGATGGTTGTGTGAGAACGGAAGTGTGTTGCTGATGTTGTGGATGCAAGTGTTGAGATGAAGCTATAATAATAGCAACATGTTGTGGTGGTGCTAGTAGTGTGGTGGATTGGTGTGGATTATTTGGAGGTTGTTGAAATATTGGAGGTAGCACATTGGTAAGTGGAGGTGTGCCCCCAATATTAGAATATGGGGGAGGAAGTAGTGGAGTAGATGGGATGTATGGCGACATGCCATAGGTATGGGAATCATTAGGATCGGGTGGTGGAATAGTAGATGTTGTGGTTGGAAGACAAGGATATTATTAGACTTGATGGATGAAAGCATTCCAAGTTCGGGGTGGTACCAATTTTCAGTGGGTGCACCTTCAGGAATGTAGGAATTTTTTGGAACATTTTGTGAGGTTTGTGGGTCAACAAATGGGGGAAGGGCGTATTGTGATGTATTGAAACCGAATGGTGGTTTGACTCCCTTCATGAGTAAGGTGGAAAGGATCTTATCCCCACATTCATTTAGGATATGATCCGTCATTCATACATTGGTAGGATTACTGAGATATTCATCAACAGTGACTTCGGGTTGATTGACCATGTTTTCATCACTAGGTGGTGTGATATTCTGGATGTCGGTGTTTGATTGAGATGAGACGCTGTTATGGGAATCGTGTGGAATGATTTTAGGATCTTGAGGGACATTTGGTTGGGAACCTTGAGTTTGTTGGTCTTCCATTTTATTTTTTACTTGTGAACGGGTTTGAACGCGCATGAACGTGCAAAACAACTAGGTGATTTCAAGACGCAATCTCTAAAGGATGATCTAGGTGATGATTTGGATTGATTTATTTAGATTGGATGATGGATCAATTGATAATGTATCAATTTGATGATTTGTATGAGAATTGGATTTGATTGGATCAATGGTATAAAATTGGATTTGATGGATCAATTTGATGATTTGGATGATGATTGGATTTGTTTGGATCAAATGATGATCTATCAATTTGATGATTGGATTTAGGATTGGATTGTTTGGATCAAACGATGATGTATCAATTTGATGATTGGATTGAGGATTAGGTTGTTTGGATCAAATGATGATGTATCAATTTGATGATTGGATTTATTTGGATCAAATGATGATGTATCAATTTGATGATTGGATTGATGATTGGATTCGTTTGGATCAAATGATGATGTATCAATTTGATGATTTGGATACGGATTGGTTGATGGAGGGGATCCTAAAACCTAATTTGGAAATCACCCTAAGTGACTTATGACGTTGGTTGATCAATTTGAGCTAGCTAAATCACTGATCACGGAACTAAATCCGCCTTGAGATGGAAGGGGATTGATTTGGGCCAATGACATTGACTTACAACACAAATATGCCTCAAGATAGAAGCAGATTGATTAGGTTGAAGACAAGGATTGATTATGTAGGATAATGATCAACTTGACGCCTTGGTCAATTCGGGAGATAACTCCTAAAACAAAGTTTTAAGGAATTTTGTGTTGAGAGATGATGATGAATGCAAATGGAAGATGTGTTGTTGGAAATGTTTAGGTCACATGGTAAGATGGGTATCCTAAATGGTGGAATGATCAATGTGAATGTGGTAAATGGATGTTTTAGAAAGATTAAATGGGGGTTTTGGAATGGTCAAATGGATGTTTGGATTGGTTAGATGAGTGTTTAGGATGATCAAATGGTCAAATGGAGACTTTGGGGGTTCAAACGAAGGTTTAAAATGGTCAAATAGATGAAACTGTCCATTCAGGAGGGTGTATCCGCACTTCTGCAGTAAAACTGTCAGAAACCATCAGAACAGGGGGGCGTATCCGCACTTCTGCAGTAAAAGGACTGGTAGAAATGTTGGAATAGGGGGGCGTATCTACACTTCTGCAATAAAAATACTGGCAGAAATATCATAACAGGGGGGCGTATCCACACTTTTGCACTAAAAAGTGTTGAAACAGTGGGGTGAATCCGCCATTCTGCAGGAATAGTGACTTGGTTTGGAAATGAGGGATTATGGCAAGGACTTGGAATGACTCAATGAAGGTTTGACTTATCAAAATTAACTAGTTTTTCATAGAAAGACACTTTGAACAAGCACAATCCTATTATTAGTATTAAGGGGTATGGCCAGCAAGGTCTTACTCTAGGATGAACAAGGTTTCTAGGGAGTCCTTGATATACGCTCGATACGTGAGGCACAACCGTGAACACCAGTCCATCACAAGCGTGAGTCGGGAACCCCAGCGAGATACTGAAAGACTCAGACCAACTCTTCATGTCTATCTAGGTATCACCCTAGCTTCAACGTTCTGCCAATCACGACACAACTAGATTGGGGTATATCTTTGGCTCTCCCCCCTTTATATACCCCATCAGTATGCATGGTTGGGATTGTCCCTTGGGGTGATGAAATCTCCAAGCAGGTCCTGCTAAGAAAAAGGCACTAATCATTTCCAACTACCCCCTCGAATCCGCACAAAGTGCAAAGGGGGAAGGTGAAAACAAACTAATGCCACCTTAGGGTAACACAAATAAAATAGACATAGCAAGTAGCAAATATTACTTTCCCCTACTTATACTAAGTAAATAGATAAAGCAGTAAGGAAAGACTTCAAAAATCAGAATAAAGCAAAGGCCCTACAAGCAAATGTTAGTTGTTTTATCTTTTTCCCTTTGTGATTTTCAGCAAAATACTCAAGATATCAGCAAGAAATCTGACTTCACCCACCAAAAAACAGGGTTAGAGGATTAACAAAAGAAATGGACAAAAATAAAGCTAAAATGCACTTTTTTACCTTCCCGAACGTGTTGTTTAGGGCAAATCCGCCCCTCTGCTATGAAAAATGTTGAACCAGGTGGGAAAATCCGCCCCTCTCCAGAAACCAATCAGGCAAAAATGTCAAAACGCGGGGGCATATCCATACTTCTGTAGAAAATAGTTACGCAAAAACGTCAGAATGTCGGGGTATATCCACACTTCTCCAGAAAAATAGTTAGCAAAAACGTTGGATAGTGAGAGCGTATCCGCAATTCTATAGTAAAAACTGTCAAAAATGTCAAATCATGAGGATGTATCCACACTTCTACAGTAAAAAACTGTCAGAAACGTCAGATCGTGAGGGCGTATCCCCACTTCTGCAGTAAAAACTGTCAGAAATGAAGGATTGTGAGGGCATATCCGCCCCTCTGCAGCGCCCGAGAGGGAAAATCCACCCCTCTATGACCTGAACCTGCAAACAAGTTAAACAATAGAAAACGTAAAAGAAAGAGACCCTTTTGTGGGTCCCACCGGGCGTCCCAGAAACGTGATCCTATTAATATGTCAAGTCCTAATGTGAGATGCTAAAATGATGCAATAAGAGGAGATAACATAATAAAAGGGCACCTCAATGATTAGCCTAAGGCAATATAAGCATAAAAACAAGATGACAATTAATTGAAATTGGTTATACCTTTATGATACTCCTTCCTTGGTTGGCTCTTTGATTCTTGAAGAGTTGTGTGCTCCTTGGATGACAATCTATGTTGAATGTGCAAAATGATATGCAAGATGGATGAGGGTATGATCATTATGAGATGAGAGCTCAAATGGAAAATTGGCAAGATTTTGGTAGTAAAAGACTTTATCCCTAAAATGGGAGAAATGAGGGGGTATTTATAGGATAATTGACGGTTGAGATTGATCCAACAAGATCAAGTTGAAGGGATGTGGTGAGTTGAGGACTCACAAGCCCTCACATCTTGACATCTGGAATGTGAGATGTCTTAGGGTGGAATGATGTGGAAATGAGGTGGAAGAGAAGTACATGAGGTGGAAGAAAAGTACATGAGTTGGATGCAGGACAAGTATCTTTGAGGTACCTTGGGGGATGAGAAGATTTCCTCAAAAAAGAACTTCTTGTCCCCAAATGAGGATGAAAGAGACATTTGAGGAATTTTAGAATTCCTCAAAAATCTCCATGGGAAAAGGGGAAGTGGTTGGAAGAATAAATGAAAATTAAAAATTTACATTCATTGGAGAGTTTCTTGGGTAAAAGAAGGTCTCCAAAAAGTTGGAGATTTGTCACATGTGAGTGATGTGACAAGTCCAAGGTTCTAGAAGTCCTTGGCACATGTAAAGTGACAAGTCAAGCCTTCTAGAATCTTGCATGGGGATGGAGAAGACCTTGGAAAGATAAAAGTGAATTAAAAATTCACATGGGGAAGAGAGGAGCCTTGGGAAAATAAATGTAAATTAAAAATTCACATAGGAAAGAGAGTCCAAGCTGAAAATGGTAAGTGGGAAGGTTGACCAGAAGAGGTAAGCTAAATGTGGCTAATGATTCTGATTAAGGTTGTGCAAACGCGGGATTAGGATAATTAATGAGAGATTAGAGGCAAGTGGGAGATTATGGAGGATGTGACACTTAATCAAGATTAAGTGATGCACATCTTAATCACAGATTAATTAATTTAATCTGGATTAAAAGAGGGTTATGGAGAATGTGACAAGGAGAGAGAAAAAGGGGAATTAAAAATTGATTTTAATCCAAATGGGTTAAAAGACTAAATTAAATAATTTGTCATATTTATTTAATTTAGAGAAGAAAAGGGATAAGGTCAAGTATTTATTTTATTTAATTACATACTTTAGGAACCTTAGGCAGAAAATGAAATAATGATTAAATAAATTATTTAATCACTATTAATGAAATAGATGAATAGAGTAGATGATTTTGATCATATGGAAGTGATCAAATTTGGATGTCTACATTTTTCCCCTCTTCGAAGCACCGTTACAATAACCGTGCTTTGAAGAAAAGAAAGTGTAGATGACTCTATAGAGGAAATAATTGGAAAACGATGCCCCAACGTGGGGAGGAGGATCTAAGCTGTCCAATTAGTGGGGAATGGATGAAGATTCCCCAATCCTGGAAGGGATTGACTATGGTAGGGAACATTGGTAAGTGTGAAGGGTATGCCCCCTCGAGAGGGTGATGGGGGAAAAATAAGGGTCCCAAGCAACATCTCAATAGGAAAAAATAGATGGTATGGTTGGAAATAAGGCAAAAAATTAGGTAAGTTTTCCTTTTGAATGAAGTCAATTGGACAAACAGGGTGCAAATGGTGGCCCCGAGAAGAGAAGGGATTAATCGGAGGAGAAAAAGGTAAAAAAGAGGTTAAAAAGACCTATTAAAAGAGGGGGAAAGTGAATATAAGGTAATTTTAAAAATTAACTCACCTCATTTACACTGTAGTAGTTGAGAGAAGAGGAGAAGAGAGCAAGCAGACGAGGAACGAATATGTCGCAGGATAATGACACCAAGATCGTCCATCGAATAGACAAGGTTCGACGATCCTACAAGGAGCAGGGTGAGCCCCACCAGGTAGGCGACAAAACACTCTATTCATTATTTTCATGATTTTAACGCATTTGAGATGTTTGATTAAAAATGTGAAATATGGATTTTGGGGGCGGGATAAAATAGAAAAATGGGTAGTAGGGAAAAAATAAAAAAAGTTTTAAAAAAATGGGTTATTTTCAAAAAAAGAAAATTTTGTGCCAGAGGGTGAATACGCCCTCCACCGGATGGATCCATCTTGGCATAGGGCAGATCTGCCCCATGGCAAGGGCGGTTCTACCCCATTGCAAGGGTGGGTCCACCCCGAGCGAGGGCGGGTCTGCCCCGCGGCGCGGGTAACCCCACCTCAGGTGGGGGTGGACAGGCGCCGCCACGTCTAACGATGGTGCCACCCGGTGACCCGTAGCGGCAATGCCACCCTGGACGGTTGAGCCTCCCGACTATGCAGACAGGCACCACCGTGTCTAGCAACGATGCCGCCTGACGGTACCACCCGGTAGTGATGTCGCCTTGGCCAGCGAGGCCGCCCCCGCGGTGGAGACGGGTCCACCCCGGCCAAGGGTGGGTCTGCCCCACTGCGTGGGTAGGTCTACCCTACTGCAGGGGTGGGTCTGCCCTGACCAAGGGCAGGTTTTCCCCGCTGTGGGGGGAGGGTCCTTCCCACTGTAAGCATGGGTAGACCCACGCTGCTGAGAGGAAGGAGGGAGGGGGAAGGATGGGAAAAAGAGAGAGAAAAGGAAAAGTAAAGTCGTGGGATCAGCAAGAGGAATTTTGACGAAAAATTTGACAAGGTAGATGGGATGTTTGCAGGATTTTGGTAGATTACAGACCCACAAGCGGAGGCCAGAGGCATTGGCGGTGATGATCGAGGCGATGATGGGGGCAGACCACGCAGCACTGGAGTAGGTGGGGTTACTGCACTTAGTGCAGTTTCCAAAGATGAGAGTGCATCGGGTGATGTTAACAGCCCTGATAGAGAGATGGAGCTCAGCTACATCGACTTTTCATCTGCCGAAAGGAGAGATGATGGTGATGTTGGAGGATGTGTGGCGGATCCTGAGGTTACCAATAGTAGGTCGGTTAGTGAGTGAGGTAGTGTTGAGAGGAGCACAGTTTGATGAGATTTTTCTGGTGTTATTCGGGCGAGATGACTTGCCGATATAGAGGGGGCAGCTAGACGTAGATAGATGCCTAGCCTTGGGAGTGCCAACATTACCACTATTTTTGTGTTGTTTGATCAATGGGATACTACTGTCGAATCAGAGCAGGCGATTCTGTAGCTTGCGGTATATGGAGGTGATATGACATATCGTCGAGTGGCAGGAGGGGCAATTTTCTTGGGGGTCATGTGTATTGGTCCACCTATACCGAGATATGCACGGGATTTTTTATTGGGGGATGCAGAGCATGATGCACAAGACATTATTACAGGTGTGGGGGTGGGAGCACATCATGGTGATGAGACCCATAGTGGTTAGGAGAGGAGAGTTGGATGATAGGGAGCTAGTGGCTTGGGAGTTCAGGGCAGCTAGGGGCTGCATCTTATGCTATGAGACGCAGGGAGAGATGGACTAGTGGAGGAGAGTGTTGGAAGTGATCAAATTTGGATGTCTACAAGAGTATTGGAGAGCATTTTGGCATGTTGCCATTAACGATAAAGGGGGAGATTGTCATTGATGATGCTTGTTGGCAACATGAGCATGGATATTGTACATAGAAATTATGCAATATAGTGTTGTCATTGATGGAAAAATTGGTGTGGACTATTTTTATCAATTCTAACATGGTTTGAAGTGTTGACAAGAATATTTGTTATGGAATGCTCAACGGTATGAAAATCTGATTAAGTATCAAAACTACATATTCATGGTTACAATGTACCAATTTTTGGGTCCGCACCACTCTACAAAGGAATATTTTTCTCTATGATTCTAACCTAATTTTTTCATTTTTAGAATATTCTAAATCCAAAATTTCATCTAGATTCGTGAAGTATTTTGGGAGATATGAGTGACAGAGTCTGGTCTAGCATTTCACAATCATTTTCTATATACTATACTAGTGTGGGAGATTCTCCATTTCTCTGTGAATGAATATTTTGTTTTGTGGTAATGAATTTATGTTTCTAGATGTTAGATGAGTGTGAATTCCAAGTGGGATCAACATTTGAGATCCACGTGTAGCAACTTGGATGAAAAATTGAAGGCTTTTTTTATTTAGTTCCTATGGTGTGATGACCTAATACGTTTGATGTGTATGTGAAGGATTAATATGTGTTGAGATTTTATATGGGATCTATTTCAGGTCCATCCAAACCTATCTTAAGGTATTTTTAGATTTGAATTGAGGCATGTGTTATGGATGATAAGGTTTGGAGCCAATAAGTTGAATTTTGTGTGTTACATCCAATTAGGCTAACCTAATTGATGTTACACTTGATGCTAATAAATATGGTAGATTATTTTTTAGTGTTTTTTAGAGTAGAGTATGAATTGATGTAATATATATGATGCAAATTTTATCAAAGTAGAAAAGTAGTAACTTCATATATTTCTTGGGAGGTTAATAAAGGTGAAGAAGTTAACTTTTGGAGTGACTCCTGGAACGGGCATCCCCCATTGAGTAATAGTCAAGATCTACTTTCAACCATTCCAGTCATACCTCAAGCTTGGGGAACGAGACTAATAAACTATGTTAGTGCCATTGAACCTTCATCAAGGAGGGAAATATGGAAATATTTTTCTTCTCTGTGGATTTCACAAGAGAAAAAAGAGTTATTATCAAATATTCTAGAAATTAGAGTAGTATTTATAACAGGGAAACCAGATCAAGTAATATGGGCACCATCTAAAAATGGATCTTACTCAGTAAAGTAGGGTTATAAAGAAATTCTCAACAGGGGTAACCCCATTCAGTCTCAGAGAGCATTCTCCTTTTTTTGGAATAGTTTTGTTCTTCCAAAGGCGGGTAGTTTTGCTTGGCTAGTGATTTGAAAGAGAGCTCTAATAAGTGATTGGCTAGTCAAACTGGGTATTGCAGATCCTTTCAAGTGTGTATTGTGTGATCAATTTTTTGAAAATCATGATCACTTATTTTTAGAATGTTTGTTTGCACAGTCTTGTTGGATGTTTATCTTGGGAAAAATGAATTATAACATGCCTTTGTCGAACATAATATGGGATCTCTTTTCGGCCTGGCTTGTGCTTTACAAAACTTTGTGCTTTACAAAACTTCCTTCTTTGCGTGTATTTGGTAGACTATCCCAGTATTGGTTGTATGGGCCATTTGGTGGGAGAGAAATAAATGTATTTTTAGAAAAAACACCACCTCTATGAATTATGTTCATTCTTTGATTGAGAAATCTATCTCAAAGGTAGTCAATTCATGGGTTCAAAATCATAAAAAATGTCAGATCAATGTTTTCATCCTGGGATAATAATATTTTGAAGACATGGAAGCATTTAATTATCCCTTTTAAAGGAAGCTTGAAACAACCAAACAATGCAAAGGAAGATAGGTTTTCAATTAAATGGTCACCACCTTCTCAAGGTTTCCTAAAACTAAATTTTGATGGGGCATCCAGAGCTAATCCTGGTGTTTCAGGAGCAGGCTTTTGCATCAGGGATGAAAGAGGGACTCCCAAGGCAAGTAGATCAATATACTTTCCACTTGGGATGAATAACATGGTAGAATCACTCTCTCTTCTTCATGGGTTTCTTCTTGCAAGGAAATTACAAATCAAATAAATTTACATTGAAGGTGACTCGTTAATAATAGTAAATGCTTTCAAAGAAAGGTCATGTTTTAATTGGGCTTTGAGATATGTTTTATAGATTGCTTGGAAACTACTAGATGAATTTGAAGACTTCTAGATTTCTCATACCTATAGAGAAGTTAATTTTTTAGCAGACCATCTCACTAATTTAGGATGTGATAAAAAGGATATCTTGTATACACAAGATAATAATAGAAATAATAATTTCTTCATTATTCATGAGCTTGCAGAATTAAGAAATGTAATAGAAGAAGATTATATTTCTTCATCCTAAGCTAATTATTCCTAAGAGTTTGCAAAATTCTCATCCAAACTATACTACTATTAAGCAACAATGTATCCACCTTGGAAAACACATGGAAAGTCAGTAGTGAGTTAGAATTAAAGCATATGTTAAAAAACAAGCATAGTCATAATGGTTTATTAACTCACATGGGTGGTCACATTAGTCTTAAAGGACATTCACATATCTCCTAGGTGCTTGCAGTAATAATGATTTATCTACTCCTAAGGGTGTTTGCATCAATCTTAAAGGACATTTTCATACCACCTGATGATGTCGGCATCTGCTCAAATATTCCAACTTAGTCACATCACTTCATTCCTGTTAGTCACCTTAAGTTGTTCACATTATTCAAGTACATTTTAATTATGTTTTCATATGTGAACATTTCCACTAAATATTTTGGTGTTCATTCAACACGAATTAACATTTAAGGGAGCAGGGTTATTTTAATTGTCTAGTCCTTCTCACCTTTCTTCATAATGACAATACATCATTTCATAGTTAGAAGTCAATTTTAAAAAGGTGGTTATTAGGTTAATTTTTGCAAAAGAATCATGTAGTAAGAAAGAAGTTGAAAGGGTAGTCATTTTTAGTGTATTGGAAGAGGCAACATTTTGTTGAAATAGTAGAAAAATGGCACTCTGTCCTTGGAATTTTAGGGTATATCTGCCAATCAAGCTATGGGAGAAGCCAATTGAATAATACATCACTCATGATGCTCTTAAAACAATGTTTAGGATGGATTCTACAAGGGTGGAGGAATGCATTCGAATCCTTCTGGGTATCGACATTACCAGCCCACAAGCTTGACACCTCCTCTTTCCATCTTAGGTGATATCTATATTTCTTTCAAATGCACTAGACTTGATTCACTCCTTGAGTGAAATCAAGGACATTGCTACGAAATTCATCAAGTTTCAATTCCTACTTGACAATGTTGTCCTTCGAGCAGTTCAACAATATAATTTTTATAGTGGTGAAGGGTTTATTGGTGGTTTATTTCCTAGAAAATTCATGCAAAGGCATGAGGGTTTTGAGGAGATTTTTGATGCCATTAGGCTTGCACTTCAACACAAGAACAGCAATGTTTTGTTGCGAGCCCTAAGAAAGAACTAATGAAATTGGAGATTAAGGAAAAATATTACGCTCTAGCTTTCTTTCGTGCACATGTCTCGAACCCAGCAAGTCAAAATTTATAATTGGATTAATAATTGAGGGCAAACTCCCCAACTTGGACTCCAACCGTGTTCAAAATGTTCAAGAACAATCTGCAAATCGACCTTAGGGGAATTTAGCTATTGATAATGCAATATGGTCTTCATGCATTCAATCCCATAGAGTTCAAGATGGAGGAACAAGTTTTTATGAAAGAGGCTTACATCTAATTGAGGGAATGGACGAAAACTCAATAAATAGGGTTCCTAGAAAAGTGTAATTGTGAACCCCAATCCTAGACCTGCACCAACATAGCAAACAAATACAATGTTAGATCAAATGCAAGTGAGAATCAAGATTCCCCATGAAATTCATCTACAATGCTCAAAATAAGAAAGAAATGAAGAACAAAATAAGAAAAGAAATTAAATCCTATTTAAGCATGAAAATCCTCAATTCCATGGGGGAGTTGGTGCCAATTTTTCTTTAGGAAATGGCCCTTCCCCAACTCCTTGTAAGCTTTGTGATGATGTGATGAATATAGAGACTCCTTGGTTGAATTCTTGCATAACCTAGCTAGGAAATGATAAAAATGGATGATGAATGGATGATCTTTGATATGAAGATGATAACTTTGGTTCTAATTCTCTTCCACCAATGAGAATAATGATTTTACATTGATTGTGGCTCCTTCAAAAAATAGAGAAGGCATCTATTTATAGAAAGAAAGATGGAGGATTTGAAAGATATGGAGGATGTGGGACAAAAGATAATCCAATGATAAAGCGCCACTTGTTAGCATACTAATGGACAAAGGTTGAGCATATTTTGGAGAATGTGCAAAGAGTGAGAAATTCAAATTCAAAATATGGCTTGAAGGATGAGGTGAAAGGTGAAGTTAATGTCACATGGCTCAAGAAAAGGACTTGTAAGAGATATTAAATGTCGTGTTTGGAGGACAAGACCTTTTGGGGGAGATTTCAAATTTGAGGAATATTCCATCTTTGATGCTTCTTTTGAATGAAAATAGAGATTTATTAATTAATTAAAATTATTTTCATGAGCAAGTGGAAAAATCTAGAGGATTTGATGGATTAGGATTAGCATTAATTGGGGTTTGATTAATTTAGATGAAGATTAGATGATTTGACAATTTTGACTTAGATTTTGGATTTAAATAAATCAAAGTTGAGAAGAATAATTATTTTACATTTAGTTAAATAAATATTGATTTATTTAACTAAAGAAAGTGGTGTTAGATTAAATTAAAAAAATATTAATTTATTTAATTTAAAGGAGATGACTTTAGAGATTAATTAGATAAACCAAATTATTTAATTAGCAGAGGGACTATAGGATTAATTTAACAAAATGATTTATTTAATTAATAAAAGGTGATGACTTAATCAGATAAATTTGATTTATTTAATTAAGAGAGGAAATATGATGAATTTAATTAAATAAAGATTATTTAATTAAATGACTAGCCGAGGAGATGACTCGGGATGAACTAGTTTTAGTAAGATCAGGATCAGGTGTGTAGGATCAACTTGTATATTTTCGTGTCTACAGTAATGTTAGTAATTGTGTGGCTTTTTGTCTTATAAGTATAGGGTTCTATATGATTTGTAAGGGTTTGCATATAATCATTTTGGGATAGAATTTAGTTTAGGGTTTATCACAGTATAGACTATATGGGATTAGTTAAAGTAAGTGTCTAGGAAGAAGAATGTTGAGTTTTGAATTATCAACATGTTTAGTACAAATTATGAAATTAGACTCTGCAAACATGTCATTTTAATACTATCAAAGCTATAACCGAAGGTTTTCTTACTAGTTCTTTCCTGCCAGTATTCTCCCCAAAACCAGATTTTGTATTATCTTATTTATACTTATAATATATTATATAGTGGCTTGCCACTTTTGCAAAAAAAAAAAAAAATCAAAGTAGAGATAAGTTTTGAATGTTGAGATTAGAATTGTGTGAATGCAGATCAGAGTAGAGAATTGATCTAGATCAGTGATAATTTTGTAATTTTGCTTCATTGGAGCTGTATTCCTGAATATTGTAGATGCCCTTGCAACAGTTCAAAATAGGTTGTGAGCCACCCCTCTCTATTCTATATTTTTTTCTCTATGGGCAGTGAGTCCACTTGGACAATCTATCCACCTATAGTGAGCATTTATGTAATATACTATAATCAGTTATAAAATATTGTGAGCTAACTCTCATTGTTGTTTTTCCCATCTTGGGTTTTCCACATAAAAATCTTGGTGTTCATGTGTTATGTGTTGTGGATATTTTCATTCTTTCTCTCCTTATTGCAGTTAAATATGCTTTGGTAATTGGATGGCTAATGTTTAAATGGTTTAATAGAATATTGATTCACCCCCCTCTCGGTATTGAGTGTTCAACAAAAACCTCCTCCTCTTATTGTCTCCCAAATTTTGGTAGTTCCTTCTATTCCTCATGTAAAGGAAGAAAATGAACTAGCATTGGGAAACACCTAAGTTCCCATAAACAAGCTCCAAATCATAAGTGATGAAATATAAATGTGAAATAATGTAGGAGATGATGTGATGCTATGGCTTGCTAGCTTACTAAAGGAAGTGAAAATTTTCCCAAAGATCCTTCTCCCACATGGTTGGATCTTGAAAAAGTTCCTCTCCCTCACCCATATTCACTATCCCCAAATTCTACTACACCCTTATTGCCTAAGCATGAACCTAAGCCCTACCTTTATCAACAAGCCAAAAGCTAAAAAACAATTCACCTTTTCCACTATCGATTCTAAGAGATTCATCTACCCCTCCCCTAAATTATCATTCTTCTCATATGAATGATACTTCTCATGACCATGTAGGTATAGCTACCATACCAGCCATTGTGGTATATTATAACATTGATTCAGATGATAACATGGATGAACAATTTGAAAGTTATAAATAATTATCTTTGATTTTCATAGAACCAATAAGCTTAGCTTATGGGTGCATGAGTGATGATCCTTCTTTAATGAGTGGCCCATTATGCATTAAACTAGGTACCTCTCCTTGTATTGAACTCATTGTAGTCCCCCTATCATGTTACCCACCATCTCTATATGATGAGAAAGATTGGGAAACATACAATTTTCTATAGATTGACTCACAAGTGTGGTAACTTACATATTTGTGTTATGCTTGTATTTAGTAGTATCCACACAATGTGCTACTTGGTGTGTATTTTATTTGTTAGTTCTCTTTGTATGACCCTTGATTCTCTTTTTGGAACAAGGATACAAAGGGAACAAATATATTGTGGCATTCCTCTATATGTATCTTCATTAGTTTATTTATTGTAAATGCACCTTTTATGCCTTTTGGGGATGATGAGGGTCGAGACATTTGGGTCTCTTCTATGTTGACCCAGAAAAATTATGTGTCTCTTTTTCCTTTGTACTCGTAGTTCCATTATATTTGGGGAATGGTGTTATTTCAAAAGTATTATTTTGATATACATTATTTAACATAAAATCCACACTAACCAGAGGTCTTTGGATCCCTTATGTGCTATTGTATAATAATACCAGCTTTATATGATATTAATTTGATTTGTTTCTCCTAGAGGTCAATCCTTCGAGATGATATAGCTTTTGGGAACATATCATTTGGCATATAGCTTCTACAAAATCTCTCATTCCTTTTTTTCATATACCTTTCTTTCTACCTTAAAGATAATTTCTCTTAGTTGGTGCTAGTAGTTACTTTAAGGTGGGGCTATAGATTCCTCTATGAACTTCACTTTGTTAACACACCATAAAGTTGGTGGTGCTATCATAACATCTCTTGATCCTATTTGTAGCACTTTATTGGAGTTACCCAAAAATAATTCATTTTTATTGGCTTGTAATTTTTGATATTGTTGACATGAAACTCACCTAGTAAACAATGGAATTTACTAGCTCATGTTGGTTTCATTTGTGACTTGTTAAATTCACCTAGTAAATAATGAAATTTACTAGCTTGTGCTATTTTCATTTACTAATTTTGAAGCTCACCTAGTAAACTATAAATTTTACTAGTCTATGATGCTTTCACTTATTAACAAGCCACCTAGAAAACATCAGACTTTGCTAGCCTGCAACTTATGAATGTTACCTTTGGCATGGATCCTAGTAAGAATTTGTGGATCTTACTAGTTTTTGATGCCATACCTTACATTATTTTATTTTACATGTGTGTTCCATGTATGCTCTATGTATGCTTTGTGTATATTTGGACTATTATTTTCCTAACCATATTTGATATATATGTGTGTGACTTTTTTCTTTATGTCTTATATGTGCTTGTGGCCATTTATCTTGACATTTTATTTTGGTATGATCCTATGTTTGGGGGCTATCACATCCCTCAATTTAGTGTCATCCTATCTCCCTAGTTTTTTGATGAAAGGACTTTTCCTTAGTTGTACTTTATTATGGGTATGCACATAAGTGCATACCCTCGCTAAAGTAGGGGTAAATATAGTGTCATAAATTATTTTTGCTTATAATTTCATGCTAGGTTTGGCACCCCTATGGTGCATGTGTTTAATTTTTCTTGTGATGTACCCATTTTACTACATTTTCGAGAAACTTAGTTAAATCCTTATTTATCAAGATTTTGCAGAGATAAAGTTTCTTGGACTTGGGTACCCAACACCCCTATCTTGGCACCTAAATAAATAGTTATTTAAAAATATGTTTATATATATATATAAGTTCTTCCCTCTTTCATAACTTCATAATCTCTCTAACAACCTAAGATAATTAATTCAAAATTAGAAGCAAGAAAATCAAATGATAGAAGATATAACTCAAGTCAATTACAATGTGCAACTTATTAGCCAATTCATGTTTATGTATGGTATTATGTTTCTTATTTTTTGTTATTACTATATGTTTTAATACTTAGAGGATCTTAAGTATACTTCTCCACCCTCATTGTGTAATATTGGTATAGCTACATTAGTCCAACAAGCGTTTCAAATTTGAGTGGTAAGATATCATTATGTTTCATTATCATTGTCATTTATTTCTTTACCTCTACTCCCCTAAGAGCACACACTCTTTACCATCTATCATAATTTCCATAGTGGATATGGGAACACTAAAATGAGGTTTGACCAAGGCAAGCCCCTATATAGAACAACCCTTTTCCATCTATCTCCTTTGTAAGTTTAGAGGTTTTTGTCATGTGAAGTGGATTTGACATATTAGCTCCTTTGAAGGATCATAAAACCTAATTCATGTCTTCATGGTCTCATCACCAATAAATTATGGCATTGCTAATTATCTAATCTTAGTCTCACTCTAGATTCAAATTTTTATAATCACAGGTCTTTAGATAATGGTCATTTTCTACATGCTCTAAAACCATAATTTATGACACTTTTGGATAGGGTGCCAATACTAGTGTCCTACTTGTTCTTTAGATTCTAGTACCATGTTCTTCTTTGTATCTCCTACCCAGATCTATTGTCCATTTCCAAGTTTTTGTTATCTAACTTCTACATTCTATCGTGTTTAGTCAATTTGATCATAAGTCTCCTAACTCATTGCATCATCATATCAATAATTACAACTACAAAAAAGGGACCAAAACTTGACCAACCTATGTGGCTCTCCCTTGAGGACAACAACCAAGCATATCTTGGTTGATTTTATGTCCCTAATTTTTAAGGTGGAAAGACTGATTTAGGTTAGGATATTTAGCCTAGATCTCACTTTTCCCACTTAACATTACCCAATATCTTTAATTATCACTTAATTAGAAAAATATTCACCCAACATATCCTTATACCCCTTTGTGTCTCATATGATGTCAAGATCCACTCCTTCCCTATGCCCTATACCTCAAATCCTAGGTGCATCACACCAAAACACTAGTTGGGGATGACATATGTATTTCAATTCATTATGTAGGGGTATAAAAAGTAAAAAAGGTCTCAAAAGATTCTAATTAAAAAATAGTTAATGAGACTTATTTCCCCACGTTAAAATTCATCTAGAATCATTCACAGTTATTTTTTCTAAAATGTTTTCACATAGGAAAAACCATAAAAATCCTAGAAAATCCATTCATGAATGCTTCAAATTTGATTTTATTTTAAATACCCTTTGGTTTCAAATATGCACAACTCATTTTTTAGGTCAATTTCACATTTCATGAGTTTTAATTTTTTTGTCATAATAAGAACACAAATTGGATTTTAAAAAAAAATTAAAGATAAATTAAATTCAATTTAAACACATGGAAACAATTATCTGATAGAGGCCAAATTCTTCCATGAGTTAAGCATGAAAAGCATTCAGTAAAGAAATTCAAAACTTGGAGAAATGGGAATAAAATACTTCAAGTTTGAAGCTCCAAAATGACGATTGAGAAGAAATTCAAAATGAAAACAATCCTCCCTTTTTAGTTAAATTTCATCAATTTCATCCAACTTTCAAACTTTTGAGGAGAGAGATTCACACAGAATTTTTAAAAAATGAGAGAATAAATTAAAAATACTACATCTTTTCCTTTTATGCCTTTTTTCATTTTATAATTTCACTTTCACCTTTCACTTTACTTCTACTTTCTTATTTTCTTTTCTCTTTCACATTATTTTCATTTCTTTCTTTTTACAAAATATATTGAAAAATTAAATAAAAATGCTTAAGTTATATTCTTTGTCAATAACAAATGCAATAATACAATTTAATTCCCTTCTCAAAATTTAATCAAACCAATTTAAATTTTTTGTTTAAAGAAATATTTTTTATAACAATTAGTCTAACTGAAATAAGAATATTATTTCTATCACATATTAAATAACATTTTTCCCCTTTTTTTATGCAAGTGCAAATACCAAGACTCCAAAATAAGCGAAGATATAGCAGCTCCATAAATTAAAATTCAAACAACTTAGAAACTACACTCAAACTCATGACAGATCCTTTTTTGAAAATTATTTTGAACCATCAAACCAATGCCAAAACTTGGAAAATGAAAGCCCCCACATTCATCTACAAGAAGATAAATAGATCATATTTTTTCTCCCAACACTACCCCTCCAATTTCACAGTCAAAAATCAAGAAAACCCTTAGTTTCCCACATTCAGAAACAAGTAAAGATCACCCTTAAATAATGAAATGAAATGCTTGAAGATCCAAATCAATTTCCTAGCACAGATTGAGACTACAAATAAAGGTGTAATATTTTTATTTATTCATTCAAATCCTTCAAGAGTTGCAAAAACTATTACAAGAAGCAAACAAATGATTTAGGAAAAAGACATTACAGACATAATTTTGCATTTTACATCAAAAATTTGCTACAAATCTCTTATAACCAACTTCAACATTTGTTAAATCACACCCAAAACATACTATTTTTTATTCTCAATCGCCCAATTGAATTTCTAGGTATTTCTTCCACTCTAACTTCTCATTTTCTTTGATTTTTCAACCTCTGACTTCATCCTTCAAGTAGGGTGCTGAATTTTCCCTCTCCCAATTGCATTTTCCATAAATTTTTCTCTTCTTGGACATTGGGAAATCTCTCTTACAAGTTCTCATGGAAACTATAATTTATTTTTCCAAAAATTCCCTGAAACAATTCTTAACCCCTACTCCTCCTAGGTGCCTACCACCATATCCACCATCCAATGTATATTTTTTTGTTATAAAAGTGGAGTTACATGTTGTGTGGTCTCACAACACGCCCCAAGATTGTAAGGCTTGGGGACCCAAGTAAACAAAAAAAAAATCTCTTATGGTAAGAGCTAGCTAGTTGGAAGATCACCAAAAGTAAAAGGTAAAAGGAAATATTTAATCAAAGAGTATTTCATAATGTAAGTGTTATGGGTATTAGATATCGGGAATAGGGAATGTTTGAGAAGGCGGAAAAGGTAATTAAGGTATGAGTAGAGTGTTCCATTCCGATATTTGGTGTCCGGTAAGATGGAAGTTTGGTGAAACTGAAGTTCGAGGAAAGTTCATGAGTAAAGTTGAATACCAGGTACCGAGTAACGAAGTAAAGTGAAGTTTTGAGATATTGTGATTATCTAATGATTCTGATAGTCTGGTGACCCAGTATATATAGAAGATATACATGCAAGGATTTATAATGAGCTAAGAAAGCGTGTAATTTATGAGAAATTTATCTTATAAAATTTGAATAATGTTTTTATTTACATGAGATGTTTATACATATATATATTTTTTAAGGGATTAATGAGTGGAATTTGTGATTATAGGAGATGCAGATTATGATGCAAAGTTCAGGTATGGATGGTCAGGAAAATTTGAATCATGGATATAATCATGACCAGTTCGGGTTGTATACTTTAGGGAACTATATGCAGAGGGGTTTGAATTCACCAGAATACTAAAATCCTAGTAATTTTCATTTGGTGCTGAAAAGTGCCAACCTCCAAGGAAGCTCATTCCCGAGAATAGAAAACTTGAGAAAAAATATAAGTGTAGGAACAGGATGATGAAGTGATCATTCTAGATGTATGGGAAGGATTCAATTTATTATCCTGGTGATAGTAAAAATATTAAAGCCTAAAGAGCTTCAATGTACAATTGGAGTTGACCTATGTTGACTTCGATTGTAATTTTTTGGTCAATCACTACATTCCATGTGTCTTGATATGATTTTTCCCTTGGATTCTCTCTCATGTATTTTCTTATTCTATTTGTGCCTTGTGTTCTATAAAAGGCCAAAGGATACCTTTTTTTTAATTTAAGTTCAGAATTTGTGGATGTCGAAAGAGCCAAAACGTGTCTAAGTTTTGTTCTTTTTCCCTATTTTTTGAACCATTCTAATCTAAAACTTGTATGTATGTAGACATTAATCAATATCAGAGCCAATTTGATAGCTACCTATCTCATGAATCTTTTGTAGTTGGTTTTGTTAGTTCAACCAAACAAGACTGTGTGTTGTGTCGTTTAAGGGTGCATGTAGAACCTACTCGATGTCCAAACTAAAACCCCTCTCTTTAAAATCTCGCACCATTTTATATGTAGTTGTGAAGCAATCTAGTGAAGTATAAATTGGTTTTCTTTGATTTGGTTAATTCTTTGGGGCATGCATGGAGAATAACCAGGAGAAATTTTAGTTTTCAATATTTTTATGCTTTATTTTAGAATATATGTTTAAATTTTTGAAAATGTTCCAAAAAATAGATGAATGAATGGAAATTTATTGAAAATATTTCATTTTCTATGAAATTGTTGAATTCTTAATGCTAAATCTACTTAAGTGATAGCAAAGAAATTGTTGATGTTCATGAAATATTATTTCAAATCTTTCAATTTCATGATACTTGTTCTTATGATCCAAATTGAAAAATCAATGTATAATATATATATGATTGTAATCAACATATTCCCTTTGAGATTAAAAGAAAAATCACATCATACCCTAGAGTGAACCTAGTACAATCATGATCTGATTACCGAAGACTTGGGATTGAACTAAGTCAATATTTTTCTGTTAAAGAAAAATCCCCTTTTAGATTGTCTTGTTTCATATCTTTCAAGAAGGATAGGCTCTTTGTGGTTTATCCGTGAAGATTTTATTCAAACTATCATTGCGAGTGAAATTGTCATCAACAAGAAGTGGTGCTAGAAGGAGGGCCTTTTTTGAATTTTATATTTGTCCTAAGTTTAAGAGGAAAGCTTGTAAAGTGAAATTGAATGCAAGTTGGGATTTCAGTATGGAAGTTGAGAAAATTCATAAAAAATTTAACCAAATATTACATCCTTTGAATTTATTCACCTTTGGTAGAGTCATCAAGTGTAGAATTCATGATACAACTGATCACAGTGAACTTGATTGTGAATTTTTTTAACTAGGGTAAGCTTGTCCATGTGTAAAGTGATTCCTCTAATAGAAGAAATCCTAACTGCTAGAAGAAAATAACCGTTAGCGATAAATGCGTGCACAACCCTAATGGAATTGGAAATATTAAAAAATTAGCCAATACATCAAGACAATTGGATAACTTTAATTATTATAAAAAAAATCCTAACATGTTGCAAGAAAATAAATGAGAATGTCAATATTTAGAAACATCGCATCAAAAACGATGAAATGACATTAATGAGTCATCATTCTCCTTATACGTGGAAAACAAAAATGAGGAAAAGGAGCAGGAAAATCGAGCGGGAGACATGTATATTTTACCTCAAGTTGAAAATTTACAAGTTAAAAAAGGAGATTTTCCTAATTTTATGCAAGATATAAAGTATCAAACTTTTACTTTTTCTCTCTAATAACAATATAAATTGTGATATATCTTGGTCTAACAAAGTGCAAAGTGAAGATAGGACTAAAGACATGAATATTTTTGGAGGAGAAAGTCAAGAAATGTACACATTCATTCATGGAAATGAACAGAGTACAGAGACAAACCATGAACTAGGGTTGGAAGAAGGTAGAGTATGGTTCCATCAAATGAAGTGTATGCAATCAACCTGTAATGAGGTTGTTTTCATACTGAACCACCAAAAACATGGAATAGGGAAAGAGGATTCCCAAATGGGCTCCTAGGGTTTTTCACCTAGAAGTTGGTTGGTAAAATGGCCTCTTTCGTTCTAAGTATTCTTGGTGTTCATTCAAGATTAGGGGTTTAGAGTGTGTAATGTGTGTGAATGACGTAAAATTTTTCTAAATAGAAGGATCTAGATGTTTGAAATTGATTTAAATGATTGAATACTAATGCTAAACCTAGAAAATAAGTTATGCTTGAAATCACATTATGATATATAAATGACCTAAGAAACATAAAAAAACTACTATAGAAATGAATAGAGATAAAGGGTTGCACTTGGAAACAAAATGTGATGCAGATAGGCTTCAAAAACCTTTAGAATATTTTTTTGATGTTGATTGGGACACTTGTGCCAATCTGGGCGACTTAGTCCTAGATCTGGAAAAATTCCCTAGAAACCCATTTCTATCAAAAGGGTGTCCAAATCTACAAAAACCTCTAAAAAATAGGTCTAGTGGGACTAAGTCACCACTGTTGGTGACTTAGTCCACTTTTGAATTTCTACGAATACTAAAGTGGAGATGGGAGCCCTTGGTCTACACTTTGGTTTCTGACAGGTGTTCGGTTCAGATTCTATAGAAAACGAGCTGAAAGATGTCTCCAAGCTTCAACTAGGGCTTTGTTGACTTGAATGACTTTGATGAGTTGACAACACCTTTTTAACACCTTTCTCTTTGACAAATCTGCATATGAAAACCTGCAAAGCACACATGCAAAGAGGAGAAAAAGGGTTAGGGTTAGAGAATAGTGGTTTGCCTTAGTCAAACCCCATTTTGGTAATCAAACCCTAAATGATGAAATGAAATAGAAAGGGAAAGATGATTGAACAACATACAAATGTAAACACTCATCATACCCTTGTTGAAGAAGTCTAAAGATATGCAAGTAACAACTCCAATGGATGTTGCTTGAAGTGCTTAGTGCTTGAATGCTTGATACTTGCTTGAGAAGAATGAGAGTAGGAGATCTTGGGGGAGAGAGAGCTATGTTGAAGATGTAAAATTAGGAGAAAAACCCTTATTTATACATGTGATGCCCTAATTCCTTGAAAATAACACATCGTAGGCCAACCTTAGGGTTTTGGAGATAAAATCCTGCCAGAAATTAAAATTTAATTTAATTTTTATGCCAAATGGGACTAAGTCGCCCAAGGTGGCGACTTAGTCCACTTGGAAAAATTCAAGTGGTAGTCGAGAATTAAAAGGTTTTTATTGTTTATTAACAAGATTGTCTCCCGAAACACACTTAAGTCAGGTATATAAGTGCATTAAGGGGTCATTTTGTCATGAGAAAGGATTTTTTTAGTGATGACAAGCCTAGGAAAGTGTGAGGGTTGGTTACAAAACCTTACAACACTTTAGACTAAGGCTTGGAAAAGGGTTATTTAGGTGAATTATTGTAGGAAAGTCCTAGAAAAGTGAGGAAATGTGTTACAACACTTCACAACACCCTTTTAAGACTTTGTTAAGTCTTTGTTGATTTGCAAGCATTCAAGGCCTAATGTGAATGTGTTGGCCACATTACAACATTAGATCTAAGAAAAATTAGGCCAAAATCCAAGGGAAAATGCCTAAATGAGTGAAAAGTGTCAAAGCTATACTTTTTTGGTGACACACATACATATGACCCAAGTCATTGGTAAGTACAACTTTGAATTTACGATTATTAAACGCAAAAAATTTAAAATAATTCATTGTTGCAGTACAATGGTTGAGATTTTTCTGAATGAATTTAAAGATAAGCCTGTTGTAATTCGTACCAAAATGACAATGGAAATAGTCATAGAAATTAAAATGAGTTACTCTGTTAGGGTTAATCACTTGTTCGATTAGAAGTTTGGTTAGTTAGGGTTAGTTTTTCTTTGTTGTCTCTTTTCTTTTTTTTTCTTTTCTTTTCATTTGGCCTCTGGCTTTGTAAATTTTGCTTAACTTATCTTGCACACATGATATTTAATTCAAACATTTGTAAAATTATACTATGAAATGAAAAATGATAAAACCATGCGCAGTAAATACATACTTTAAGATGTACTAAAAGCTATATATGTGTGTGTGTGTGTGTGTGTGTGTGTGTGTGTGTGTGTGTGTGTGTGTGTGTGTATCATGTATATACATGAATAATGAAATTCTTTCTTCGAAAGATCAAAAAGTCAAAAGAGTAAACCTAGCTACAAGTAGTAGTATAAATTCAATCAATACGGGACACCTCATCTATCAAAGCTAAATACCCTATGTAGGTGAGTTCTCAGTGAACTTCAAAGTCACGAATATGGAGGTATGTGACAAAAGGTTAGAGTGGAACTACTTCCTCGTGTTCAAGGAACCGAGGAATATTATCCATAGAAGGGATTTCGATAGTTGGGTGTACAATAGACAAAATAATGTCTAAATTCTCCAAATATTTAAGCATTACTATCAAATTGGCAGCCAAGCAAACATCTTCTACAAAAATCCCAATATCCAAAAGAGATACTACAAAATGAGAAGCCACGTCAGCGTAAAAGTGAAAGTAGTGGATGGATTCTACATACTTTTCCCCAAGAACTAAGCACAAGTTTGGTATAGTGAAGTTGGAAGTCCGAACAAAGAAAAAAATTTCAAGCCTTTGTGATGTGATACTTCCTAAGAAGACATTCTAGCGACAAGAGCAGCTTAAGCAAATTGGAGTATCCATGGCCTAGAAGCAAGTGGGAATAAACAAAGAAAAAGAATGGAAAACCAAAAAATAAAGCTAAAAAAACATGTGAAGAATTTGAGAAGTACAAAATTTATAGAAAGTTGTGAGGAAGTTGCAGTACATAGTTGCCTTGAGTGAAGTCCTAGAAATCATAAGCAAGGTGGCAACTAGATAATTGTCTTCAGAACGGAATGTTAAATCAAATTAAATCTTTACACATAGTTGGTTATAAATTGCTTCAAATTTGAGTAGTACAAAGATTGTGAATCAAGCAAGTTGAAGATTTCAAAGTTAATAGTGGTCATTTCACATTTTTTTAAACCATATTAATTATGGAGGTGATTATGTGTGTGAAACAGAAAGGAAAATGAAGTCAATAAGTTAGTACACGTCATCACCCAAGTAAGTTGAAAGAAATGATACGTGCAAAGTCAGGTGTGTGAATTTAATGCATAATAATGTGATCATGTTTCAAGGTAATCATGATATTTTCAATCCATCAATGAGGTGCAATGTCATCAAATCATACATGCTAGCCAAGTATTTAGCAGTTGTCATAATATTTAATCAAAAGGGTGGTAACTAGCGTTTCTAAGTTTAGGTTTAATTTGGTGATTAAATTGTTTGTTGCTAAATTTTAATGTATGCATATTTTTTAACACATAGTGAGTTGCAGTTAGCTAGGATTTGGCATAAGGTGGTAAAAGTTAGCTAGAAATACGCACCAATAGGGAATTATTAAGTGATTTTTTGGGAAATGGTGAATTGATGAAGGGATTTGCATTGAATGAAAAATCAGAACCTTCGCTACCACTGTAATTCTTAACCTAATAGCGGGCTTCATTGCCTGCAAGTTGAAAATGAGCTATTATTAAAATATCAAGAGAAAAATGGGCTATCATTGCAATATCTATTAAAAAAAAAGAGAAATCAACTCTTTAGGCTATCCAAATATCTCTAGTACCGGGGCTATAAACTAGATGCCTAGCTGGTAGTAGAGCTATGTTTGGGGGGAATTATAGAGATAACCTTGTCAAGGCTATGGATGCTTGACTGGAAGCAAGGCTCTATCCTTGGTTGGCTTTGGAGGATTACCATATTATGTAGTTCAATTTCAATGAATTGATTCTTTTTACTGAGTCCCAAAAATTGGAATTAATTAGAGCACACACAGGTGTTTTCGAGGGAGTTTTACATTTTATGTCAGAATCTAGGTAAAGGTAAAGGTTATTGTTTTAAAATATGCATAAATTATAATTTATAATTGGTGATTTAATTTCAAATTTTGTTTAAATTTGGTTTTATTGGTTGAAATTTGTTGTGTGGTCTCACAACACGCCCCAAGGTTGTAAGGCTAAGGGACCCAAGTAAAAAAAAAAATTAAAAATAACTCTTATGGTAGGAGCTAGCTAGTTGGAAGATCACCAAAAGTAAAAGGTAAAAGGAAATATTTAATGAAAGAGTATTTTTAATGTAAGTGTTTCGAGTATCAGATACTAGGAACCTAAAATGTTTGAGAAGGTGGAAAAGGTAATGAAGGTATGAGCAAAGTGTTTCGGTCTGATATTTTGAGTCTGGTAAGATGGAAGTCCGGTGAAACCAAAGTCCGGGGAAAGTTCATGGGTAAAGTTGAATACCGAGTACCGAGTAACGCTATAAAGTGAAGTTTTGAGATTTTTTGATTATCTAATGAGTTTAATAGTTCGATGACCAGTATATAAAGAAGATAGTCATGCAAGGATTTATAATGAGCTGATAAAGTGTGTTATTTATGAGAAATTTATGTTATAACATTTGAATAATGGTTTTATTTACATGAGATGTTTATAAATGTTTTTTTTAAGGGATTTAATGAGTGGAATTTGTGATTACAAGAGATGTAGATTGTGATACAAAGTTCGGATATAGATGGTCAGGAAAATTTGAATCATGGATAGAATCATAACTACATCAGGTTGTACACTTCAAGGAACTATATGCAGAGGGATTTGAATTCACCAGAATACCAAAATCCTAATAATTTACATTTGGTGATGAAGAGCGCCAACCTCTGAGGAAGCTCATTCTCAAGAGTAGAAAACTTGAGGTAGAATATAAGTGTAGGAACATGATGATGAAGTGATTATTTTGGATGTATGGGAAGGTTCCTACATGCTATCTAGATTCAAGTTATTATCCTAGTGATAGTAAAAATATTAAAGTTTGAAGAGCTTCAATATGCAATTGGAGTTAACCTTTGTTGACTTCGATTACAATTTTTTGGTCAATCACTACATTCCATGTGCCTTGATCTAATTTGTCCCTTCGATTCCCTCTCATGTATTTATCTTATCCTATCTATGTCTTGCATTCTATAAAAGGCTAGAGGATACCTTTTTTTTAAGTTAAGTTCAAAATTTGTGGATGTCGAAAGAGCCAAAACTTGTCTAAGTTTTGTTCTTTTTTCCTATTTTTTGAATCATTCTGATCTAAAAAATTGTATGCACATAGACATTAATCAATATCAAATCCAATTTGATAGCTACCTATCTCATGAATCTTTTGTAGCTAGTTTTGTTAGTTCATCCAAATAAGATTGTGTCTTGTGTTATTTAAGGGTGCATGCAGAACCTATTGGGTGTCTAAACTAAAACCCCTCTCTTTAAAAGCTCACACCATTTTATATGTAGTTGTGAAGCAATCTAGTGAATTATAAAGTGGTTTACTTTGATTTGTTTAATTCTTTGGGGCATGCATGGAGAATAACTGGGAGAAATTTTAATTTTTAGCATTTTTATGCCTTATTTTAGAATAGATGTTTAAATTTTTGAAAATGTTCCAAAAAATAGATGAATGAACGGAAATTTATTGAAAATATTTCATTTTCTATGAAATTTTTGAATGCTTAATACTAAATCTACTTAAGTGATAGCAAATAAATTGTTGATTTTCATGAAATATTATTTCAAATCTTTTGATTTCATGATATTTGTTCTTACGATCCAAATTGAAAACTCAATGTATAATATATATATGATTCTAAACAACATATTCCCTTTGAGATTAATAGAAAAATCACATCATACCCTAGAGTGAACCTAGTACAATCATGACCTAATTACTAGAGACTTGGGATTGAACTGAGTCAATATTTTTATGTTAGAGAAGAATCCCCTTTTAGATTTTCTTGTTCCATATCTTTCAAGAAGGATATGATCTTTGTATTTTGTCTATGAAGATTTTATTCAAACTGTTGTTGCGAGTGAAATCTTCATCAACATTACACATCCTAGGAATAGTTCCCTCAAGCCTAGGCATTAGATTTTGTAAATCCCAAACTATTATTGGTTTTCCACCTCAAGCCACTCCAAATTTAAATTGGAATTGAATTCAAATTCAGCTGTGAGTTCTTAAATTTGAGGAATTTTAAAATAGAATAAATTCTTGCCTACAAGACACCACCAATCGAACCAAAACAAAAAAAAAATAAAAAGACAAAAATTAAAATATTAAAGTTGTGTAGGATTTCCCATGCACCCAGATGCTCTTGCATCAAACACCCTAGGTAAGAAGAAACGTTTCATGAATTGAAAACTCATGAACATTTTAAGACCACATGTTTTCTTTGGATCCACCATTCTTCTTTATTTTTCTGAAATTTTTTCTTCACCTTTCCTTGAACCTCCATGTCTCTCCCTTCTCTCATCCTTCCTCTCTTTCTCCCTCTCTTTAAATTTACCTCACTATACCACACTTTGTCCGCCCACTCTATCTTATCATCTTCATCATCTACAAGTGAGTTGAGACTAAAAAATCATAAAAATCAATGAATTGAGTTTGTACATCATTCTCACCTCTTTCTCTTCCTCCCTCTTCTTCATGTAGGCTAACACAATGAATAAGATCTTGATGCAAATTATATTGTAACTTACTTTTGTTGCATCTAACCAATCCTCCTCCATATTCTTCTCTAATTTTGATTAAATGAGAATTGGCTTCAACATCATCATTAATATATTTGGAAAAATTGTTAATTACCTCACTAATATCCTCTTTATCTACTACCATAACATCATTTTCAATATCTTCATATCTTTCCACTTTAACTAAGTCATTTGTATGCAAATCAATATCAACAAAGAATTCATAAAACTCAATTTTTATCTCTTCATTTTTTGTTGTAGCTTTCACTCCACTTTCTATCAGTGCCAATAATCATTTTCTAGCTACTGCAACTTGCATTAGTATGCCATCTTCTTCATCATTCTCTGCTACTCATTCACCTCTTTCACTTGAGACATTTTTTATGCATTCTTCTTCACATTTCTGCCCTAAATTTTGAATTGTCTCCACATCCTTATTAAGACCAACTTTGTTGCAATTTGAATATTCCTTATCTCTATAACTTCACCCTCTTCTTCTATAATAATACTATCAATTTCATCTTTTTCCACATCCACCACTATATTTATATCCTTTTCAAATAACTTAACATCAAATTCACTTTCACAAATCTCAAAAAAATGATTCATTCTAGAGTACCTTTGTAATCTCTCATTCCTCTGCTTTTGTCCCAATACTTTCTTCTTCTACATGGAAATCAACATCAATATTTTCTTTGCAGAATTCATAGGAATGATATATACTACCTTTTTTGTCATTTCAACCTCTTTTCCTATGCATGCAACTTCATTTTTCTTCTCTTTTATGCCTTCAACAAGAAATATATCAACTACTACTTCTTTCTTTTCCTCATTATCTTTTTTATCCTCTTTCTTTCTCCATTATTTCCTTATGCTTCTCTTCTTTTATTATTTTCTCTCAACTATAATTTTGTAGATTGTCCCCAATTGTTCTTCTTTCCACAACCTTTCCATCATAGGGTTCTAATTTTTTTTCCCATCTTTACTCTTGTTGTCTGTTAGAAGATTAATCTTTACTTGGTAAAGGTTATTCTTTAAATGGAATTTTTATTAACTTGTAGGAATATTCCAAAGGAATCCCTACAAGTCTTTTGTCTTTTATGTCATCTCACACATGTGTGAGGATGGCTTATTTTTTAATTCCTTTATTAAGCAATATTTGTAGTCACCTCCTTAAGAGGTGACACTTTGCACACACATAGATGAATGGTGGCATTCATTGAGTTGGGAGTTACATTATAACTCATCCTTCTCACCTCTACTTATTGAGGTGTCTCTCCTCTCATTCTTAAAGACTCAAGCAAGCAAGCCTAAGGCTGAAACTTTCTCTCTCTCTTTGTATTATTCTTTAGGCATTTTGCCTCCATTCATAATATTGGGGTTTTTTCTTGTTTTTTCCCCTTAACAAATTCTTGTCTCTCTTTCTTTGGTGGTGCTTGGTTTGGCTACTTCAATCTATTTGGTAATCTCTTTCCTTCAAATAATTCTCATTCATTAGTACTTTCCATTGCTCTTTTATATTTCATTTCATGGTATCAGAGCTTAGTATTACTAATATTTAGTGAGCTACATTGTTGAAGAATTGTCATACTTTTTAGCACATCATTGGGGACACTCTCAAAGAGGAGAAGAAGAGAAAGTGTCTAGTCTTGGTTTTTTTTTGTCTTCTAACCTATTTTTTATTGTGCAGAAATTTCAGATTTCTAGTTTCATATTTCAATTAATCTATTTACATTTAGTATTTTTTTAAAGAAACAAAAATACCCAATAAGGGTTAGCCCATTTTTCTAAATTTTAAGTTTTCCTAACTCTATTATGCATGATATTTTATCTAACCCTTGTACATGTTTTTAAATATCTTTAATTATTTTTGTTTTCAAATTTCAAAACTATTTAATTTGCATTTTTATTTTTTTGCAAATTCTTTAAAACCCTCAAATAAAGGGTTATAGTTTAGTTTTTTTTTTAAATCCTTTATTTCCGCATGTTACTATTTGCATGTTAAAGTTTCTTTAAAAAATCAATATTTTTTTTAAGATCTAACCCTAGTTTAAAATATTTTATTTTACTTTTAAATATACCAAAATAATATCTATCTCTGTTAAAAAAAACACATAAAAAAATAAATAATAAAAAAATCTAAATTATTAGATCTTCAACCCTCTTTGTTATTTTCCAAGCTACCGCCGCAGTGCCACAATCTCTTCTTCGTCCTGACCTCCAGCTACAACCCTGTCCATTGTGCTAGTTTGCATACTCACCCCCTCTTTTTAAAATCCTTCTCATGCCCTATGTCTCCCTTCTGTGCTATCTTATCTCCTCTCCATGGAACTCTTTTCCCTCAGCTTGTCGTTTGCCTTGTATTATTAGCAATTAAAGTATCATATGCTTCTTGCATAGCCTTTTTCCAATGAGGTTGATCTTTAGCTTATTCATAAGTTTGAAGATCATTTTAATTCATAATGTTCGACATCAAAGCATAACTATAGTAATTTGCCTTCCTTCTTTTAGGTTGATTTATTTTAGCTAAATAATCCTCACTTTCTTGCAACAAATTTTTAATCCATTTAGGCTTTCTTTTAGATGTTGGAGTATCATCACTAGAAGAAGAATCATGAGGAGAAATTTTAGTATTTTCACCATCACTATCACTATGAGTAAGAGATGCATTAGGAGGGTTAAGAGAAGATTTAACTTGAGGATTATCCTCCACAGCAATAACTTTATTTTGAGAAGATTCAATATCATGCACTTTAGAACAATCATGAACACCATTTTAAGCAATGTGTACATCTCTAGCAACTTTAACTTAATTATTAAGAGGATTATAAACTCTATAAGCTCTAGAATGCTCGTCATAACCAAAAAAAATATGATAAGAAGACTTAGGATATAATTTTTGCCTCTTTTGTTTAGGTTTGTGAACATAAGAAATTGAACCAAAAATTCTTAAATGCTTAAGATTGGGCTTCCTACCAAACCAAGCTTCTTCAGGAGTTATATCCTTTAAAGCTTTAGTAGGAGTACTATTAATAATGTAAGTAGCACAAAACATGGATTCTGCCCAAAATTTATAAGACATGTTTTTAGCATGTAACATACATCTAGCCATTTCAACAATAGTTCTATGCTTCCTTTCCACTACACCATTTTGTTGAGGTGTATAGGGAATAGTTAGCTCATGATTAATACCAAATAATTTCAAATAAATATTAAAATAATTATTCACATATTCTTTTCCATTATTAGTTCTAAGAATTTTAAGTTTAAAACCAGATTGCCTTTCAACAAATTTATGAAATTCAAAAAATATATCAAGAACTTTATCCTTACTATGAAGAAAATAAATCCAAGTTCTTCTAGAATAATCATCAACAAAAGTAAGTGCATACCTTGATCCTTGGATGGAGGTATTCTCCATGGGTGCCAAAAGGTTACTATGAACTAGGTGCAACTTATGAGTTGCCCTCCATGATTGACCATGTGGAAAGGGCTCCCTATGTATCTTACCACTCATGCATCCTGTGCATAAAATTTTGGATTGAACAATACTAGGCAATCCATCTATGATTTTAATCTTTTGCATTAAATAAATATTGTTAGCATTCATATGACCGAGTCTTTCATGTCAAACATTGAAATCAATGGTAGATAATAAAGAGCATCTAGATTGAGAAAACTCATAAAATTTGAACAAATTATCATTGTCTAACTTAGCATTAGCAATGACTTTGTTTTGTTTTGGATCAATAACATAGCACATATCTTTATAGAATTCTATTTTATAATCTTGAAAAATCTTAGCAACTAAAAGTAAATTAGTCTTTAATTCAAGAACATATAAAACATCATGCAATTTACCATTAGGAATATTCACATCACCAATTGCTTCTACTTTACAAGTATAATCATTTGCAAGTTGAAGAGGAACATTAGACAAATCAGGTTGCATAGACTCAAAAACTTCATTATGTGAAGTAACATGTTGAGATGCACCTAAATCAATAACACATTCAAGAGGTTGAGAAACATCAAAACTACATGTAAAAGCACATCTATATTGATTAACATTATTATGAACCTTATTATTATTAGGTTTATTTTGATGTTGATTATTTTTCTTCTTAAAACAAGTATTTTTCCAATTACCATCCTTATTATTGTAATGCCCCGCCACGCAACCCTAGAGGAAGTTTCAATTCACAATAAAAGCGTACTATTTTTTTTTTTAATTAAAGTGAATTAAACATACATGTTCATCTATAATTGACAACATCCCCTAAGGCTACGTAACCGAGATTACTTAAATCCCCATTAACATACATCATTATATTTCATTGCATTAAACAACACAATTAATATACATTCACTCAACATAAATAAATACCAAGATAAGAAGATACATCCATAACATATATCCATTACAAGAATAACTGCTACAACACTCATTTCCAGAATGAGTCATAAATACATAAGTGTTACAATTACATACATCCACCTCATAAATACAAGAGGGGTAAAATCAACTTATACAATTTGAAATACAACAGTGCTAGAAAGGAAAACAAGATCCGCGAGTTGTCCAACTAGATGTCTCGCCTCCACGAACTAAAGATAGATGGGGACCCAATGATGTATGGTGCATTTTCCACCCAACCAATTGGTACTTGAAGACCCACGCCCCATGCTAGGAGATAGTAACAACGCAACATGGACAAAGAATCTACTACCTCTAACCAAAGGAAGACTCAAACTGACACACACTAACATAATCAAATAAATACTCAACACCAATAAAACACAAGTACAACTTTCACATCACTGACATAGATCACATTGCTTCCAGACATAAAGTAGATCAAGTATGTTGAGAGAACCATACACATAAAACAATAAACAACTGTTGTCCTAGATAGAGTGTCATCGCATAGTAGTCATGAGATCTCCTCTGGGCATTCTTCATAGGCTCCGGTAATCTTGGTGACCTCAACCGAATCCCAACCCCCATGCTCACTCATGCGGCATCAAATACCTCTTGTACTGACAAGGTAGATGACTATGCCATTTCAGGCCTACCCACTCATCCCAAGTCTAAACGAGCCCTTGTGTCTATGAGTGAGGAAAAATTATCTTGATTAGTGAGAAGTTAGTTATCACTTGTTTAAATAACTTTTGAAGGTTACCCAGTTTACCTCTTTGGGCTCCGATGCCTAATAGAAGCCACTCTTCTAATGGACAACACACCATACCAAACTAATCACCAAGGAAATCACAAGTGCATGCAACCAAGGCATCATAACCACTCCAACACAAGGAAGAGACAAATAATACAATTCACTCCAAACATCTTGGAGGAAACAAGACACGTAGTCCACTCTTTTCACATGAGACACAAGCATCCTCGTTCGTGGAAACCGGGTAAAAATGAAAAGACGCCATGCACTCCCCAAGGGAAAAACAACTAGTTGACATAAAGATTCGACAACCCTCATCCTCTAAGTTCTTCTGGAAGACTTACAATTTTGGACTAACACTAAATCCCAATACCCACAATGCAACTTGATGACATAGCTACAACAAGCATTCAAGTCCTTATTCAAATCTAATATTTGGATTTCCTAAATCCATACTCATTCAATAGGTAACATTTACAATATCAAAGGCACGATAATAGGGTTAACTCAAATAATTATAAAACCCTTTTTCCCCAATCACGAATATAAGGAAAAGATAACAACAATAGGCAAAGGCAAGGAAATATGCTAATTTCGGATATCTTAAATCCATTTCCCTATTTAATGCATCTCCCAGAAATTAAAATAATATCATTCTAAATTTTCCATTAAAACTAATGAATTCCTTCATTAAAATAATTACTTTTCTCTAACTTACTAGCCATGCACACTTTTTGTTTCAGTTTAACTTGCTGTCAAAAACTTTGCATGCAATCCTATGTCAAAACAGAATATTAAAATATAAGTACCTAAATATAATAGAGCATATCATATATATTTAATTACATATAGTTTATTTGTATAATAAACTATATTTAAAATAATCTTGCATTAAGCATTGTTCATAACCCTCTGTTTTTCTAAAAAACACCAGTCTGTCAAATTAATTAAATTTGTAAAAATTTCACAGTCAAACATTAAGTTTCCCAATATATGTATAAAATTACCTTTATATTAAATATTATATTTTAATATTTAATATACAAAAAGTATACATCATATTTAAATAAAATACTCTATATATATAAAAAAAAAAGTTATAAATAAATAAAAATTATAAATAAAAAACACAGATTAAGAAAAAAAAGTGAAATCTTTAAACAATACTAATTAGTGACAGGGACCGGACGGTACACTGTCCGTCGGACGGTACCGCCGGTACCCCTGCACTGACATAAACCGGTACCCCCTGCGCTTTCGCCAACTATACTAAGTACAGCAGCCGGCAGTTTCTTGGGTGGCCGCACTCCCCACGGGACAGTGCATCCCCCCAAGTGGTGGGCGCACTACCCCATGGGCAGCGCATCACCCCAAGGCAGCCACGGGTGGTGGGGTCATGGCCACCATCCACCGTGTTAATAAAATTTTATTTTATATAAAAAAAATGACTTTAACATAAATTCTTTGTGCGGAAATTCGCACAGGTACAGTGTATTTTAAAACCCAACAATATAACTTTATTCAATGACTTTAAAAATAAATATATTTATAAATATATATTGTGTATTTATATTCAAAATATAATTCATGTAATATATGTGTATATATATATATATTTACACAGATAAATTTACTAACAAAATCGAGAAAATAATAAAAAAACCAGTAACAGGAAATTGATAAATTTTTCTAGAATATCTTCCTAAATTCAAGAGGTTTAAATTTAATTTCTTTTAAACCATTCCTTCAAATTTTCAAATAATAAAAAAAAATAGGAAAATAAACAGATCTTGATTTTTCATTAGAGGTTTTCTAAGAGGGTTTGTTTTGAAGAACAGATCTGAAAGTTTTCAAAAGGGTAAAATCTTCATACAACAACCTAAATGTTTAAAGCACAATATAAGGTTTAAATTAAAACAGTGTTTCAACAATTTCCCCATTTACTGAATTAAATCCTATAGTAAATTTAAACAATCTTCCCCAAATTTTAGATTAATTTAAATCTAGATTCAAATAACAAATCCTAATTCACAATGATTTCAACAACAGATTCATAAACAATTTGTACTGTATTAAACAAAACAAGAACCAGAAAAACACATATCAAAAGCTGGAATTCGAAGCTACAGTAAAAAATGAATTTTTGATGCAAGCTTCCTCCAAAGATTTCCTGAATTTTCTTCAATCATGCAATATACCCAAGCAATCAACCAATCCAAAAACTCAAACAATGTAACAAATTTTCTTCAAATCAATTCTCTGTGCAAATTATTTTCCCAAAAATTCTTCACTGCCTTCAAGAATTTTTTCCCTTCCAAGATCTTCTCCCAGAAAAAATGAATTTTCAACCAAAAAAACCTCCTTCTTTCAACATGCAATCCCCTTTAATCAAAATATCTTAGACAACCAAATCTAATCCTTTGCATGCAATATTGAAAATTACAATATTAACCTAATTCCATTTTCAAAAACACACTTTGAATTTAAAATGCAATTTCAAATATCTTTCAATTTTTGCTTTTATTTAATTTAATCCAAAATTAAACTTAATTAATTAATTTAATTATTTAATAACTAAATTCAACCCTTTTGAGATTAAATTTAATTAATTAAATAATTTAAATTTAATTAGATTAAATTCTATTAATGACTTTAAATATAACTTCTAAGCATAATTTTAATTTAATATAAAATAATATCACTTTCAACCAATGCAAATATTCTAAAATTCATTTAATAAGCAAGCACCTTTCAAAATCAAATAACATTAAAATAAGGTACACCATGACTCAACAACAAGACTGACGACACACTAAGGCTAGGGCGTAGACTTGACACATGTTACCTAGCTACTATCTCCCGTTCAACTTAACCATTGGATCAACAAGTTCAAACCTGTGAAACCAGGCGGAGTCGATGTCATGTACCTGCAACCTAAAACCAAGTCAATAACATCATACAGTATATCTAGCATATATTACACACCGTGAAGAAGAAATCATGGATTTGTAGGGTGCTCGCAAGCGAGTGATGAGAAACCGTCCTCTTCACCAATCCACTCATCAAAGAATGACATTAACATCATAATCAATAATCTCATAATAACATCTCATGCTAACTCTACAACATCATTAAACCATTAAAGCATATGAAACGATAATCAGATCAACACATCACACAATAATAGTTGTCTCTCAATAGTAGTGATCAAAACATCATAACAAAATGTATCCAGTATCAAAGTAGTTGCTTCCAAACATAGTGTAAAGAAAACCGAACAAGAAGCAAAATGGAGGGATATTACAATTACAATAAGTGCAATGTGGTTTCTTAGAAGAGTTAAACTTTCTAGGATCATTACCATTATTATAATGAGGTTTGGAATTATATTTTTTTTGTTTAGAATGAGATTTAAAATTTTGCTTATGATTAGACAAAAAAGCATGTTCATTAGACTTAAGAGTGCCAAATTGAATTAACTTAGCTTCTTCTTATCTTAATAAATCCTAAAAAAAATCATAAGTTAATTGAGTAGCTAAAGAAGGAATAGCTAATTGAGAATGAATATTAGTAATGAATTGCTAAAATTGCCTAGGAAGATACTTTTTAAGAATAAGATGAATTAATCTAAGATTATCTAATTTTACTCCTAAACCATGCAATTGACTATTTAAAGCATCAAATTTCAATAAAAAATCATCCATAGATTTAAAATCAAAATACCTCAAATCTTCAAGTTGATCTTGAATTTAAATTTTTATTGATTCATTTGAACTATCATAAATGGTTTTGAAATTGTCCCATGCTTCATAGGTAGTTGTACATGTCCCAATGTAAACATAAAGTTTGGGTGACAAGGAGATACCTATGAGGCCAAGGGCTTCCTCATTTTTAAGATTCCATTTTTTTATTTCATCTTTGGATGTAGACAAACCCGGTTTAGATTTAGGATCCGTAGCAACATCTAAAAGATGTTTAAAATGAAAAATGAAAGAAATGTGAGGATTATTTATCTTAAATGAATCAACCTAAAAGAAGGAAGGAAAATTATTGTAATTATGCTTTGATGTCTAACATTATGAATTCAAATGATCCTCAAACTTATGAACAAGCTAAAGATCAACCTCATTGGAAAAAGGCTATGCAAGAAGAATATGATACTTTAATTGCTAATAATACTTGGGATTTACTTCCATTACCTCAAGGAAAGAATCTTGTTTCATGCAAATGGTTGTATAAAACTAAGGTTAATGCAAATAATGAATTTAGCAAGTTTAAAGCTAGATTAGTTGCTAGGGGATTTTCTCATTTTGAAGGTTTAGATTATAATGAAACATGTGCTCCAGTAGCTAAGATGCCAACAGTTAAATTCATTATTACTTTAGCTTCTCATATGCATTGGCCTATTCATCAAACGGATGATAAAAGTACTTTTTTAAATGGTGATTTACATGAAGAAATTTATATGTCTCAGCCTTTGGGTTTCATTAAGGAAGGTAATGAAAATCTTGTTTGAAAATTAAACAAATCAATTTATGGTTTAAAACAATCTCCTAGAGAATGGTATTCAAAGATTAATGCTTTCTTTCTATCTCAAGGTTTCATTAGAAGTCAAAATGATCCAAATTTATATATTAAGCATAGTGAAAATTATATTGTAATTATTATTTTATATGCTGATGATTTAATTCTCACTTCTAGTTCTAAAAATTTGATCAGTGATGTTAAGTCTCAACTCAATCAACAATTTCAAATGAATAATTTAGGATTTTTAGATTAATTTGTTGGGTATGCAAATTTGGCAAACACCTAAAGGTATTTTTCTTTCTCAACATAAATATGCTCAAGATCTCTTAGATAGATTTAAAATGAATGATGCAAAGTGTGTTTCTACTCCTTCTGAATTAGGAACAAAATTAATGGTTGATATGGAAACTCCTTTTATTGATCCTAATTTGTATAAACAATTAGTTGGTAATTTAAATTATTTAACTCTTACTAGACCTAATATTTCTTATAGTGTTGGTTTAGTTTCTAGATTTATGTCTAAACCTCAACAAACTCATTTTAAAGTTGCAAAAATAATTTTAAGATATGCTAAAGGAACTCTTAATATTGGTCTCTTTTATGATACAAATTGTGATTTTGCTTTAAAAGGTTATACTGATTCAGATTTAGGAGGTGATCCCAATGATGGGAGATCCACTTGTGGTTATTGTTTCTTTGTTGGATCAGGTGCAATCTCATGGAATAGTAAGAAACAACAATCTACTTCTCTTTGTTCTACAAAAGTTGAATATAAAGGTTGTACTAATGCATCCAAAGAAGCAATGTGTTTAAGAAGATTACTTGAAGACTTGGGTCTACCTCAAGAGGATCATACTCCTTTGTATTTTGATAATCAAAGTGCTATTTCTTTGGAAAAGAATCCAATTTTTCATGCAAGGACCAAGAACATTTCTCTTCCACATCACTTCATTAGAGAGAAATTGAAGACAAGAAAATTTATCTTTTGTATTGTAAAGGTGAAGATCAAGTGGCAGATATTCTCACTAAAGCTCTTTGTAAAGATAAATTTCTCATTCATTGTAAAAATCTTGGATTACAACCCATTGAAGGGTTTGATGTAACCTCCCCAAGTAAAGCTTAAGGGGGATGTTAGAAGATTAATCTTTACTTGGTAAAGGTCATTCTTTAAATGTAATTTAACTTGTAGGAATATTCCAAAGGAATCCCTACAAGTATTTTTTCTTTTTTTTCATCTCACACATGTGTGAGGATGACTTATTTCTTAATTCCTTTATTAAGGAATATTTGTAGCCACATCCTTAAGAGGTGACACTTTGCACACACATAGATTAATGGTGGCATTCATTGAGTTGGGAGTTACATTCTAACTCCTCCTTCTCACCTCTACTTATTGAGGTGTATCTCCTCTCATTCTTTAAGACTCAAGAAAGCAAGTCTAAGACTGAAACTCTCTCTCTCTTTGTATTATTTTTTAGGCATTTTTCCCCCATTCATAATATTGGGGTTTTTTCTTGATTTTTCCCCTTAACAAATTCTTGTGTCTCTCTTTCTTTGGTGGTGCTTGGTTTGGCTACTTCAATATGTTTGGTAATATCTTTCCTTAAAACAATTGCTCATTCATTAGTAATTTTCATTTCTCTTTTATATTTCCTTTCACTGTCCTCTACAAAATCTCTATATTCCATGAGAGATATCCAATTCTTCTTCTTATTCTAGATTTACTTATATCCTCTCTTCTTCCTACCTTTCATCTGCCACTTTACCATTGTCACATAAAAAAATTTCACATTTCCTTTTACCAATTTCATGCTTTCTTTTAGCCTCCTCTAGTTCTCTTCTCTTCTTCATCTCTATCATGTCCAATCTAGCCTCAATCTTCTTTAATTATCCAATAAACCATTTTGTAAATCTATTTTGTTTCCACTCTTCCATAAGTAAAATCCTCATAGGCCTTCTTATGACCCATCTTATCCTCTTCAAAGACATCTTCAGAGACACAAGTCTCTTTGCAATTACAAGTTCTCTTTGCAACAATCTCTCTCTTCAGGGTATCAACCCTCTATAATCACAAGTCATCCCTCCAACAAAATCACTCTTTAACTGGTTACCCTCTACCCAAAAAAGGTTCCTAGAAGACACACCTCTCTTTGTGCACCTTCTACCCATCTTTAACCTTTGTTGGAGAGAAATGATGAACTCACACACTACACCCACATAACTTGGTTCCAGACTGCCTCACATTTGGTGTTCTCTCTACACACTTAGGGGCACCTACTCTAATACCATTCGATGCAAGTACAAATACTAAGACTCCAAAATAAGAGAAGATATAGCAGCCCCATAAATTAAGATTCAAACAACACAAAAACTACATTCAAACTCATGGAAGACCCCTTTTTGAAAATTATTTTCAACCATCAAACCAATGCCTTTCCAACTAAAATCTTGCAAAATGAAAGCCCCCACATTCATCTACAAGAAGACAAATAGATCATAATTTTTATCCCAACACTACCCTCTAATTTCATAGTCAAAAATCCAAAAAGCTCTTAGTTTCCCACATTCAGCAATAGGTAAAGATCACCCTTAAATATTGAAATGAAATGCCTGAATATCCAAATCAATTTCTTGGCACAAATTGAGGCTACAAATAAAGGTGAAATATTTTGATTTATTCATTCAAACCCTTCAAGATTTGCAACAACTATTACAAGAAGAAAACAAATGATTCAGGAAAAAGACAGTACAGGTATAATTTTGCATTTTACATCAAAATTCTGCTACAAATCTAGTACAACTAGCTTCAACATTTATTAAATCACACCCAAAACATCTAGCTTTTTATTCTCAGTTGCCCCATTGAACTCTCAAGTATTTCTTCCACTCTAACTTTTCATTTTCTTTTATTTTTTAACCTTTGGCTTCCTCCTTCAAGATAGGAATTGAATTTTCCCTCTCTCCCAGTTGCATTTTCCAAAACTTTTTCTCTTCTTGGGCATTGGGAAAGCTCTCCTACAAGTTCTCCTAGCAACATTAATTCATTTTTCCAAAAATTCTCTGAAACAATTCAACTCCCCTACTCCTTCTCCCAGGCGTTGTCATCATATCCAACATCTAATGTATTTTTTTATTATTATAAAAGTGGAGTTACACATCCTAGGAATAGCTCCCTCAAGCTTGGGCATTAGATTTGTTAAATCCTAAATTATTATTGATTTTCCACCTCTAGCCACTCCAAATTGAAATTGGAATCAAATTCAAATTCACCTATGAGTTTTTAAATTTGAGGAATTTTAAAATAAAATAAATTGTTTCCTGCAAGACACCCCCAATCAAACGAAAAAAAAAAAAAGTAAAGACAAAAATTAAAATATTAAAGGTGTGCAAGATTTCTCATGCATCTGGATGCTCCTACATCACTTTTCTTTCCCAAATTTCCTTATCTCCAATGCATTAGACAATATCAACACACAAGATTTACTTTTGAAATATAATTGCATGCAATCAGGGAAATAAGAAAGCCAAATATAAATTATGTAATTTCTAATTTTCTACAACCCATGGAGTCTAGAATCAGCACTTATTTAGATCCAAACTATAAATGAAAATAGGTCTCATTTGGCACTCGATCATTTGTAATAGTGGCTACCATACACATTATCCCAAAGTGACATCTCTAATTAATTATCATTATGGAAATAGCAAAGACTTGTATAACTTATTGGAAAAATAACCCTGTACATATAACTGCACACTTGATTTTCACATCAAGCTCACCCACTCCACATATGTCTAATAATCAAAGTAAATAATAACCATCCAACAAGTTTCAAGATCATATTCAAACCATAAATCATGATATATATATATATATATATATATATATATATGTATGTATGTATGTATAGTAAACCATTGTGAAAACTAGACAACATAATACATACATCTTAAGAAAGACAACAAAAAATACATCAATTCCTCACAAGGAACATGGTGCACTATCATATATGTATCTTAATGCAACCAAAACACTAAAAATAACATGTTGAGGAACATTATCTCAAAAAATGTAGGTGGTTTAAACACATGATAAATAATGCATAAATACATCCCATGAGGTAAACATGCTACTTGATGCAACAAGCACAAGCACAACTTATGCATCCCTTGATACATAGTTAGAAAATAATATTGAAACCAATACATCACAAGGTAAAAATGGGTGGGCATTACAACTTTCCTCATATATCATTTTATTTTTCCTTTTGTCTCATTCAGCCATTTCTTCTTCTCTAATGATTAGTCCTTCAATTTGTAATTTCTCTTGTTCTTGCCTAAGATATCTAGTCTCTCTATAACTGAGAATCATTATTCATCAAATACCCTATATGATAGTAATATATTTAGCATTGATACCATTGAAATATCCCCAACAGATTATCTTGCGAAATTAATTTTCACAAATTTATCCTAAATTTGAACACAACCCAAAAAATTTCATAATTTTTGCACTAATAATATTACCTAGATTTATAAATAAAACCAAATTATGAAGAAAGGCTCTATTTTTTAGTTATTTATAAAGTATCTAATATATCAAAATATTTTGTAGTAATAACTCAACCACCATGTATCCATAAAAATACCCAAAGAGTGGAAATACTAAATTGAAAACCACTACAAATGGATATAGAACACATAAACTTCAATATCTAAAAAACTCATTGAGCACATTCACAACCTCTAGATGAGGTTATCATATAGACCCAAAGGGTTTTCATCATCTTATCTCCTAAAAATATAATTTCTTTCATATTCAAATCAAATTGTCGAACAACTCAAAACAATGCAAGCAAGGGTTTTTGATTGTAGGTTTAATTATTTCTAGTGAGTGCATCTACCCTCTTTATATAACTAAGACCAATGGTTGTTGTCACATGAAATTTCACCTTGTTTAACATAGCTCAGCATTCCAATGACACAATGGAAATGAACTCAAGGTGTGGGACCTTACAAGTTGAGGTCAAGTCTCTAGAGAAGGTTGGATTCCTTTGGAGACTTGACCTCAACTTGCAAGGTCCCACACCTTGAGGTCACTTCCATTGTTTCATTAGAATGAAAATTATATATTTATCAAGGTGTAATTTCATGTGACAATAGTTTTTGGCATGCTTGGTGGGACTAGTTCATGAGATTTATTTCATTCTATTAAGGAATTTGTAGTGTTCTTAACATCTCCAACCTTAGAGAGGCATTCAAAAAAGTACCTAGACTCTGCATATATGTTGGTGACCCAACTACAAGTAAGAAGTCTTAGTTCTAGATTAGGCTTACAAATCCATGCCAAGGATTCAAAAAAGAGCATCTTCTAGTGGTATTTTCTAATATATTGAACTATCACTTTCCACATCTAGAAGAATAAATAGACACTCCTTATCACCAGTAAGGAGAAATAGAGGTATTGTAACCCCATCTCCTAGAGTTCAATCTACACCTCTATTTGGTAGATTTTTTCAAAATAGAACACCTACTACCTAGATAAATAGACCATTATTCAATATGTCTTCCCCTATAAATCAAGGTTTTGTTTCATTTAATGGTATTAGTCCTCTCATTTTAGCCCAAAGAGATGACATAGCCATTAATTCATTGAACGATATTCCCCATTTTACTGGTAAAATTTCCACTACTCTAGCAAAACACATCCTTGATGTGACAAATATTTGTTCTGTGAACAATGTTATAGAATACAATGTAGTTTTTAGACTCTTATCCACTTCCTTGAAAGGAAAATCACCACAATGGTACTTGAAGGTTTGCATCCTAACTCCATTCATAGTTGGGATGAGTTAGGTGAAAAACAATATAAATACTTTGATGAAAAGAGTGATCATTTGTCTTTGGTAGAGTAGTTGAGCATAATCAAGAGGGAACCCCATGAATTCAAGGGAGATTTCAACTATATATTTTAGAAGATGGGATATAATCCTTGTTTCGATAAAATCCTCTTCCAACTATTCCTTCCTATACTATCTAAGAGTTCCTAACAATGATATAGTTGTTATGATTCAGTCTACTGGTGGGGCTATTTTTCTAAATGCATATGATATTTAAACTAGGTTATACGATTGCTTAATAAAAACTAGGAAAATAGCTCCAAGGTCACCAATGCCTTTACTTTTAGAGTTTCTTCCTTAGTAGCCCACATTGGCTCCTATTCTAGTGGCTTCTACTAATCAATCAAATATTCTTGTTTCTCTCCAAAATCAATGGCATGTTATACAAACTTCAATTCAAGATTTGAATAATGAGTTGGTGACAGTAAAGAGGAAAAATCAAAACAATAGGCCTTATCAACCTAAATATCAAAATTATTAGTAAAACAAACATCATATCAAGGGAAAAATTAATGGAATCATACCAAGCCCTTGAATAGCATAAATCTAGCTGCTACCAACACTTCAAAGGCCCTTGTTCCATTTCAGAACAACCTAGCTTAAGATAATGACTGTTGTTATCCATGTAATCAGCCCCATAATCATAATTCTTATCAAAATTGGGAGTTTGTGTAAACCCTATTGGTTCAAAATGAAACCTCCACCTTACGACAATAGTTTGATACAAAAAAAGTAGTTTCCAATAGATAAGAACACATACAAGGAGATTCCACATTGGTCAACTGACATCAGGAGGATTTATGTGGTGTAAATTAGTTGAGTGTTGACACAATAGCCCAAAACACAAGGTCTAAGAGGAGAGCAATGGATAATGGTGCATTCCCCATAATTGGTTAGACACCAACTTCTCAACCACTCCAAGAGACTACAGTTGTTGGACCAATAGGTAGAACAATTATTCTAAAATTAGATTAGCTCACTAGTAAGAGAAACAAGACACTAGAGTAACCTCAAGTCACTCAATCAATAAGGTTCGATCTCACTATTCCAAAGATTTCCCCTAAGGTCATAAAATTTTATTTCAATATATTTGATTAGATGAAGAAGGCTAACCTAAATGTTACCATGTGGGATGCTCTATCTATTCCATCTCAAAGAGATTTTCTACAACAAGCTTTGGAGGAACATAAGCAACTAAATGATGTGCTAGAAAAGGATGGAGCTACTCCACCAATCATCCTAGTGCAACGCAAAGATGAAGGGGATTCAAGAAAAATCAATAAGCCACCTCCCTTCTATTTATCTTTTATTATCAGAAATCATATAGTACATAATTATATGATAGATTCAAGGGCTAGTAATTGTGCTATGCCCAAAAAGGTGGTTGATATGCTTGGTATTAAGTATGAGCCTATGACAAAGGGGGTTATACAATTGGATGGTGCTCATATCAAGATAGTGGGGGTAATTAAGGAACAAAAATTTACCTTTCATGCATGCCCTAAGTACACTATGTTGTAAGACATTTTAGTTATAGACTTCCCTGCATTCTTTTCAATCTATTTATCTAGAGAATCCACTGCTAAGATAGGTAGGTACCTATCTTTTGATTGGTCTCATATGCTATTTAGGACCAGGTATGGTACTAAAGTGACTATCAAAGTTGAACCCATTTCAAAGGATCACCTTCAAGTTACACTCCTATTCCTATAAACATGATTTGCACATCATATGATAAAGGACATGAGTGTTTTGTCTATGATCCTACCATTATTTTAGAGGAGTTTCCTAATTGTCTATTGGATGAATGGGGAAATTCATTTCAAGTTGATCCACTCATCCTAGCTAAAGTAGAGGAAATTGGTCTTGGTACCTATTGCATCCATGAGGAAAATGGTCCAATCCCTAATCTCATAAAAACTCAAGTAGACCTAGAGGAATTGTGGAAAATTTTCTTTGATGGATCTAGAAACAAGAATCTTGCAAGTTTTGGTATAATTCTAGTATCTCCAATTAAGGAGAAGTATTATTTCTCTTTTAGACTTCAATTTAGTTACACTAAAAAAGTAGCTAAGTATGAATCCCTACTCTAGGGTTTGCATCTTGCACAAAAAAGAAATATCAAGTTGTTGCAAGTCTGTGGAGATAGTGAATTAGTTGTCCATCAGGTCAAAACTTAGAGTACAACCAAGAATAACCTACTCAAATCCTACAAACATAGGGTTTTGGATTTGATTGAAGGTTATGAGGGTTTTGACATTCAAACTATCTCGAGAAATCAAAACAAGCATGTTGAGAGGATTTCAAAAATTGATGCCCAATTTGATATCCCAACCCACATTGTAATCAAGACAGAAACACGTCATTCTTGTTGTAAGGCCTACTATTCCAAATAACCAAGATAATTGGTAGGTCTTTAAAAATGACTAGTAGATTGTCAATTTTTTACAAGAAGAGATAGAACTTTTCAATAAAAATTAGTCCACACTGCAAGGCCAATATGGTGATCAAATCATGCATTTGAGCAACAATAAATTACCAAAGGATCTCATCACTCTTGAGGGTATCTTCAATTTAGATGACCGGCTGAAGTAGAGGGAGATAAACCTAGTTGCAAAGAAAGGTGACTACAAACTAGTTACCATTGTAGAAGGGAGATCTCTAAATTTGGGAAATTTATGCTCTACTACTGAACATGAAGTTTTCATTGACCTTTGCTGCAATAGATATAGTGATATAGTTGAATGGAATTATGGATATTTAAAGGGTTTTGACCCAAACTTTTGTCAACATACCTTTAAGTTTGATCTAGATGAAAAACTTGTAAGGAAAAAGAAAAGTCCTATCAATCCCAAAATTGAGACCATAATGAGGAAGGATCTAACCAAGATCATAAAAGCTAATATCATATTTCCTATTAATCATTCCTCATGGGTAGAAAATCTTGTCCCTATCAGAAAGAAGAATGGAGAAATAAGGATTTATGTAGATTTCAAAGACCTTAATATGGCCTCTTTAAAGGATCACTACCCTCTTCCCTCCATGGAATAAAATATACAAAAGGTTAAAATTTCAAAAACAAATTCCTTCTTGGATGGCTATTTAGGTTAAAATCATATTTTAGTCTAGGAATTTGATCAACATTAGATAACATTCACTATCGAGTGGGCTAATTATGCTTATTGCAAGATTCCTTTTGGGTTATCCAACGTTGGAGATACTTTTCAGAGAGATATGGACATGGAATTCCAAGATGTTTTTAGGAAATTCATATTGGTCTACTTGGATGACATAACATTTTCTTTAAAACATGAAAGTTCATTTCAGACACTTTGAGCACATTTTCCAAAAAAGCTGGGAATATGATATTTCCTTGAATCCAAGTAAATGTTTCTTTTCCACTAACCAAGGAAAACTTCTCAAGAACACTATCTCTAAAGATGGTCTAGCTATTGAACCAATCAGAGTGTAGTATATCTTGGCAATCCCACTCCCAAGTCACAAGAAAGAACTGCAAAGCTTCTTGGGCACAATTAATTTTATAAGGAGGTTCATCCCAAACCTTGTTGCTTAGGTGAAACCTCTTACCTTCATGCTCAAGAAAGCTAAAGTATTCAAATGGAAAAATGAAGGTAAGGAGAGATTTGAGGCCATCAATAAATAAATTTCTCAAGCTCCCACCTTTGTCAATCCCAATTATGACAAGGATTTCATTCTCTACACTTTGGGAGGTGAATCAAGTATATCTGATGTCCTAACAAAGTTGAATGATAAAAATTTGGAGCAACCAATCACCTTTTTTAGTGAAGGGATGAAATATTATGAGGCCAAATACAACTATGTGGAGAAATAGACCCTTGTTTTTGAAAATTTAAGTAGCATTTACAGGACGATGTACCCTTCACAATGAGCCACAAGGGCCAAAAAGAAACAAGTCTAAAAATATTACATTATAGCAAAAAGTAACAGAGACAACACATCAACAACACAAAAACCACAGAAAGGCAACCAAAAGTCAGAACACCGGCGCAGGCAGCAGCTAACTAGCATTATCCTAGTTTTTAAACAAGAGGTCCACGACATCATCACCAACCCAGTCTTTGTTCTCTTGGCCATTATTTCCCTCAAACTCCTCCTTGATAACAGTGGACAGGGTGCTAGTGATGAAGTGGCCCAACTTCATTATGAAGCAGGTCAATCCACGAAACCTTTTTTTGAGCATGGCCATTTTCTTCTCCAAGGCACAGGGCTCCTCCCCACCGTCCATAGTCCTCGGGATCTCTTCAGGCTCATCAACCAGGGGATGCGAAGAAAGAGAGGTCAAGCTTTCTTTTGGTAACTTGTTGTCTTTCGGGGTAAATGGCCCCTCCACATTCTCATCCCCAGTTTCCTCTTCCTTATACTCTTTATTGTTAGACCGCTCCTCCTCTAAATCCTTAATTACCTGTCTCTTTTTACTTTCTATTTTTCCAGCCTCCCAGATCTCCTTATGGTTTTCTTCCCACCAGTCATTACCATGGTTCCCAAAATAGTATCTCCTTTAGAATATTTTCATATTATTTTCTTTCCCTTCCCCTCCCTCACAATCAGCTCCAGCATACCTTTCTTCCATCCTTTCCTTTTTTGGTAGTGTTGGCCCTGTAGACAGACTTTGTCAGGGTGGACTTCAATTCACAGAGGTTGGATGCTACACTAGCATGTGCATTACCCAACCCTCCCTTTAGTTTCTTGGTAGCCAGTTTAGCTTTGGGCTTTCCCACGGTACCCAAATTGGATTTCTAGGGAGGGCTTTTTGACTCAGCCGGGGAAATGTTCACAACAGTCAAGGGTTCGATTTCATCAATGCACACAGCCAAGATGACTTTGGGAGGACAAAGGGCTAGGTGGAAGTGGTAAAGTCTTAGGATGAGTCCCTGATGGAGTGGAAGAGGTGGGAGGTCATTGGGGTTAAGTTTGGCTAGCTCTTTGCATTTCTTGACAGAATTTTCTAGGTCCATAAGCAAAAAGAAGGGAAAGATAAGCAACATTTTATGTCTTAAATGATTTAACAAGGGAAAATGATAAAAGAAATAGGTTTTGAACCTACCTTCCAAGGTGACATATTTCATCAACTCTAAGCACACCTGGTCCCAAGGCTCCGAAAGAGCTTCTCGCTCAAAACCCGACTAGTTCCACACCAGTTCCTCGTTCCCCATGAAGAAATATTTCAAGCTTTCATTGTCCAGCTTCTTAATATGCTTAGGGTATTTTTTCCTAGTGGACAACATTCTGGTGGCTTGCATGATAAATTCTTCACTAACTTCAAAGGAAATACCGCCCATCGTGACCTTTCGGTCCTTCCATGAATTATTAAACTGACCAGACAAATTAGGGTCATGGCCAACCAAAATCTCCATGAGAGGAGAAATGCCACCTTCAGCACAAGTGTGTCAAACTAATGGATTCTTCCGAAATTCATCACAGTTGGCTGGCTCAGTTCGAACAGGGTCACCACCCATACTTTCAACCTGCACAAAAAACCAAAGAGTTTGCAAAAGACATAAATTGTAAAATCCAGCAGGGTAACGGATATTCATCACAAAGTGGTCATTTAGGCGAGAAATGCAACGATGGGTAATGACGCCAACGTGCAGGTCACACGCGCAGAAGGGAAAATCACCACAGAGTGACCTGACAACGGAGTTAATGTGGATCTTGGGAAGATTGCGGCCAGCTAAACAGGAAATGCCAAGCATGTAGGGTTCCTTAGCCTTGGAGTAGGTGCGCAAAAAACAAGATAATTTGGTCGTATGGCTAAAAATAGAAACATTCCTGAGTGTAAATTGAGACCCACGCTAAAATAGCAAGCACGAAGGTGCTAGAAGGAACAATTCCTTCATAATGAGGGGTCAAAATAGTATTTAAACTCATAGTCTTATGGAGGCTATGATGAGTTAAAACAAGATATCGCACAATCCCAAAGAGGAGAGATCACACGATACGGCCTGTCAAATTCATCAAAGTCACGTACTTTCTTATTTCCTTCGTAAATCCACCTTTTTTATTCATATTACAACCCTTAAAATTTAAAACCTATCACCTGTCAGCCACCTTAGTAATAGAGCTCATCCACCAAGCCCAAAGGACAAACAAATGGGTCCCCCAACCAACACTCAGCACCCAAAGATCTCTAAACACATAATGAGCCATAAATTTAGAATCCCTCCACTTGTCAGCCATCTCAACATTAGCACTCATCCACCAGACCCAAAAGATAATCAAGTGGACCCCCCATCCAACACCCAACACCTAGAGATTTGAATTCATCATGATAATTGGTTTCTTTATTCTCTCAAGATGATATTTTGAATTTTTGGTGGTATCTCCTCCATTCTCCTCCAACATTTAGAGTAGCCCTAGCAAGTTCTGAGATTAGCCAAGGCATCTGCCACTTGGTTGCCCTCCCTAAATATATGTGTCACTTTTTTACCCTTAAGTTTGGATAAAAGGAACGTTAGTGTTCAACAAGATATCCTTAGTATTCCAACCAATTAGTTTGTCCATATTCACAACATTAGTAATGGGCTTAGAGTCTCCTTCAATGTGGAGATTAGCAATCCCCAGAGAGACAAAAATTTGGAGGCCCATGAGCAGCGCACAGGATTCTACCACAATAGAAAACTGGAAACCAATACATCCAGCAAATCCCACAACCATAACCCCCCCGGGGTCTCTAATCACACCACCAATACTAGCCCTACCTAGGTTGCCCTTAGCAGCCCCATCAAAGTTGAGTTTAAACCAGCCTCTATTCAGAGGCTCCCATTTGGTATTTTTCCTAGCTAAGGATTTTGAATTGTCAAATGACTTAGCCTCTAACCCCTGGTGCCAAGCCTTGGCCATTCTAATTTCATAATCAAGAGGTCCATTCTCCAAGAGTTTCCCATTAAAGATGGATATGTTTTCCTCAATGAGCCGGACACCAATGCCAAAAACATCCCTACGATTCCTCTCAATATTCCTAAAGACCTTGGTGTTCCTCTCCTTCCACAGACACCAACCCAAAATAGGAGGAACCTAATTCCAAATTTCATCAGGGAGGGGATGGGAATAGGGACCACGCTAGCCCAGGATGAAGGATAAGAGATCCCTACTCATAACCCAAGAGACTCCCAGTTTTTCAAAGGCCAGTCCCCAAACTTTAGCAGCAAATGGGCAGCGTAACAACAGGTGACTAACAGTTTCCTCCCTGCATTTACAAAGTAAACATCTATTGGGAATATAAAATCCCCGTTTCCTCAAATTGTCTTGAGTAAGAATCTTGTTATGGCAAGCCGTTCAACAGAAGAAATTTATTTTAAGGATCATGTGGCGGTTCCATATCTTCCTCCAAGGATCCTCTACAGTACCCTACTTTGTCAGCAGTTTGTATGTTGACCTAACAAAAAGATCACCCTGTTTGTCAAAGGTCCAAAAAAACTCCTATGTCATAAGAGGGAAACCTGGTGATAGAGAGAATCTCCTAGTGGGACCAAGCCAGAAAACAAAGGTCTTGACACTGGGGACAATAGAGGATTAGGTCTTTCCAAGCCCTAGCCCCAGGGGGTCCAAAAACATAATCACTGATATGGATACCAAAATACCTCTGAGCCGATCCCATAAGAGTCCTCAAGTTAGAACAAACCAGTGGGGTATCAATTAGCCATGTATCTTCCTAGAATTTGATCTGATTTTCATTGCCCATTTTCCATTTAATCTCATTCATTAGCAGGCCTTGTGTGCTACAGATGCTCCTCCAGGCCAAGGAGCCCTAGGGGTGAGACTCCGAGAAGCAATTGATAAAAGGCCTGTCCTAAAGATATTTGGAATTCAAAATTTTACACCAATCCTTAGTGTTCCTTAACTGATCCCAACCAACCTTCGCCATCAGTGCTTTGTTAGTGTTGACAATTGTCCTGAATCCTAGGCCACCACAATTTTTGGCCTAACAGACCTTTTCCCATTTTACCAAAGTGAGTTTCTTCTTATCCTCAGTCCTAGACCAGAGGAAATTCTTTTGAATTTTTTCAAACTTATCAGCAATATACTTAGTCATCTTAAATATGAAAAGGAAATAAGCTGGTATACCTTGAAGGGCCGCTGTGAGTAGTTGGAGTTTGCCAGCATGGCTTAGGATGGAGCCTTTCCACCCAGCCAATTTTCTTTGGATTCTTTCCAGAATTGAGTTTCAGAAGTCAGGGGTAACCTCCTTAACCGTGAGAGGGAGCCCAAGGTAAACCGAGGGGAGGGACCCACTAACACAACCCAAAACCGCAGTCACTCCGATTTACAAATTAGGTGTGTTGTTGAAGAAATAGAGCATGTTTTTATTGTAATTGATGTTTTGACCAGAACATGAGGCATAATTGTTAAGGCATTCTTTCCATTGCCTGGCTTCCACCACAGAGGCTTTCCCAAAAAGAAAAGTTTTATCCACAAATTGCTGCACAATAATTGGTTCCAAGGAAGAATCCACTTTGATGCCCATAATGGAGCCTCCCGACAGTAGACCAGTAAAGTTCATGTTGAGCACATCAATAATCATGATGAAGAGATAAGGTGATAGGGGGTTGCCTTGTCTAATCCCTCTATCAACAGAGAAGAACCCAAAAGGGGGACCCATTAACAAGAACAGAGTACTTAATAGTATTAACACACTCCATAATGAGTTTGATAACCGAATTGTTGAACCAAAACTTAGCCAAAACCTTTGGGATGAAATCCCATAAAACTTTATCATAAGATTTAGAGATGTCTAGTTTAAGGGCCATCCCCACATAGTTACATCTATCCATCGAATGGAGCAGCTCATGGGTGGTCAAAGTAGCATCAAGAATATGGCGCCCAGGGACAAAACCCTTTTGGGTAGGACTGATGATTTTATCCAGAAGGGGCTTGATACGATTCACTAAAATCTTTGAAATGATTTTATAAAAGGTGTTACATAAGCTAATGGATCGAAAATCAATCATCGATTGAGGCTCTCCAATCTTAGGAATAAGGGCAATGAAGGTGTGATTCAGTTGTTTAAGGATTTTAATAGATTTGAAGAAATCCCTGGCCGCTAGCACGAGGTCCCCACCCACAGTATCCCAGAATATCTAAAAGAAGGCAAGAGGAAAACCATCAGGGCCCGGGGCTTTGAAAGCCCCCATGCTAAAGGTAGCCAGTTGAACTTCTTCATGAGAAACAGCACTGAGAATCCCCTTATTATCTTCCTAGGAAATTATGGTAGGTAGATGATTGAGCAACACATTGTCCAAAGCCAGGTTTGGCGCCTCAGTTGGGGCTGAATAAGCCTCTTGAAACTAGTTATCAGCAGGAAGGCCAATCTGGGTAGGATTTGAAATTACCACACCAGAATCATCAGTCAGTTGAGAAATTTGATTCCTTTTCCTATGCTTGATGGCTGACACATGAAAGAAAGAGGTGTTCCTATCACCTTCCTTCAACCATTGGACTTTGAATTTTTGCTTCCAAAAGACTTCTTCCTTTTTGAGAACCCATTCTCATTCCATCCTAGTTCCCCTTTCCTAGTTGTGAGTCCGCTGACTGTCATCTCCTTCCTCTGTTTTCTTTTGTAAGGTCCTCAAATCCTCTTCTAACAACTTCTTTTTTCAAAACACGTCACCAAACACACTCTTGTTCCATCCTTTAACCATGTTTTTAATATGTTTGAGTTTGAAATAAATCATAAACATGGGAGAGCTATGGACTAGAATATTCCACCATTCGGCAATTTTATTTTTGAAGTCAGGGTGAGAATTCCACATTATCTCAAAATGGAAGGGGATGGGACCCACAGTAGGATGAATATTAGTGGTCAGCAAAAGGGGGTTATCGTCAGAGACCGTCCTGGGCAGGGTTATTAGATTAGAATATAAAGCATTAGTCCAATGGGGAGAGTAGAGGAAACGATCTAAACAGACCTAAATCAGGTGTTCACCAGAGTGTCTGTTAGACCAAGTAAATTTCTGACCCATGAGATCAATATCAATTAAACTCGAAGAATTCAAAAAAATTTGCCAGGTCAGACATGCTGTCAAAGTAATCCAATAGGCCATCACTTTTTTTTGACGGAAAGAGAGGAGAGTTAAAATCTCCAGCAACCAGCCAACTGCCTCCCCTATTCTAATTAATTTTAACTGCAAGGTCATGCCACAGCATACTCCTTGCATTCCTCTGGTTAGGAGCGTAAATATTGATTATAGACCAAGATTCACCAAGGTAAGTGAACAAGGCCCCCATGCTATTTTTAAAGTGGAATAGTTCAGAGCCCATAAATTTTGATGGGTTCCAAAGCACAGCAGACCCCTCGAAGCACCCTCAACATCACTGTAGACATAAGATGCATTTGGCCAAATAAATTTAGCAATTTTATCAAAATTTTCCTTCATCATTTTGGTTTCTTGTAGTAGGCACACATCAATCTTATGTTTCAACACATAGTTCTTCAAAGCAAGTTGTTTGTGGGTGCTATTGAGCCCACAAACATTCCATGATATAACTCTCATTTTTTACCTTTTTTTGAGGATACATCCAATTTCCTTTGTTTACCCAAGGCAATCTCATTTATCGTTTCTCTCATCCTAGTGAGTCTCTGGGAGGGCCTACCTAGCTTTGAGTCACCTCCTACATCTGCCTTCTTCTTCCTTTTTTCTTTGGCATTGTCCAGATCCCTTCTTCTGCAATTTTCTCAAGCTTCAAACCCCCCATACTTTCTATAGATTCATCAACCATTCTGATGCTCTCTTCTTCCCAGATTTTACCATCCTCAATCATTGTCTCACAAGTCCCCACAGAGACCACCGCAAACGGAGGATCAGTAGCTAAAGAGCCAGGGTCCTGGGTCATCTAGATAGTCAAGGGTTTAACAACAGACTCCAATAAAGCACTGGGGTCGACTACGTCAGATGGTAGTTCAACAAAGGTGGGTGAAGGCGGAGGGTCATCAGGGGAAGGTGCAACACTCAGAGAAATAAGCCTAGAGTCTTCTGACGGATGGGGAATATTTCCTGTAGGAGGTGTAAGATTCTCCAAGGTACAGTCAACCTTAACCTCCCAACTGAAAGAAGATTTGTAGTCAGAGATAAGGTGACCAACTTTAGCACACTTTTTACAGTAGACCACAACATTTTCATATTACACTAGTTGTGTCCAGTTACTAAACTTAGAGCACAACTTAACTGTGTTTGGAAGGACTTTATCAACACAAATGTTAACACAGAATCTAGCAAAGACTAACCTGGATTTCGACTTGGTACTAGATTCAATGGTGACAAACTGACCCAACAAATCCCCAATAAATTTGAAAATTACTTCATCCCAATACTCAAGAGGTAAGCCCAGCAGCCGCACCCAAATTGGAGCCAACTTAATCAGATCTATAGCAAGGTCAAAACCCAGCTTCCAGCAACACATAGCCAAGCTATGTTTCCCATACACCCACGGACCCATTGAAAGAGTCATCACCATGTCTTCCACAAGCGTGAATCTGAACAGAAAAAGACCACCAGCCATCGCGCAGATCTCCACACTACCCTTGAGACGCCATTTTTCCACCGCCCATTTCCGAACCATATCCACCGTTGAACGGAAAGAAATAAATCTGCCCACCACAGCATTCTCCATGGAGGAGAGAATCCTATCACAAACCGAATCAGGAATGTCAAAATTCCTCCCAGACGCTATGACAACCTCAGGTAAAAGAGGGGTCATGGAAGATACTTTTTTTCCATTGGATAACACATCCTTCCAGCCTATTACCAGAAAGATCTCCACCGTCAACACAAAAGATTTGCCCGAGACCACAAAGGTCTTCGAAAGGCCCGAAGGTGAAATCACTATCCCCGCAAGAGTGGTACTCGAGGGACATGGGCCCGAAAGTGAGGTGTCCAAGTCAGGGGGGCCAGAGGGGGACCGTTGGGTACCCCCAAAACAGAATCCACCATGCACGCAGGAAGTTCAAATGCAGGCAGAGGAGAGGGAAGGAGGAAAAAAATTAGGCCCTTGTTTTGTTAGAGTATTAAACAGTTTTAGACACATGTTGTCTAACAATAGGATCCAGCTGATGGTTCCCCTTGTCAACATTAAAGAGTTTCTATTGAGAAGATATTTTAATGAGAAAAGAGATGGATTGATCACTAATGTGATGGAATATAATGTTGATATCAAGATCACCAAGCTTGTGAGAGGAAAATAATTATATCAAAAAATTATCTCAACATTGGAGATTCCTATAGAAGCTTCTTTGATGTTGTAGGAGCCCCAAGAATTCAATACAAACACTACAAGCCTCTTGGTAAGTAATATGGCTATCTTCTTGCAAGAAGGTAGATATCCTCCAAGTCTAAATAGGACCAAAAGAAGACATTTCAGTTTACAGTCTATTCCCTCTATCATAGTAGATGGCATAATTTACATAAAGGATCTCAATGGGGTCCTATCAAGATGCATTGAGCTAGATCAGGTCAACAGATTATTGGAGGAATTCCATGATGGTCTCTCAGGTGGCCATTTCTTTGTTAGGACCAATGTTGCTAGGAATATGAGGGTTGGATATTATTGGCCAACCCTATTTAATGATGCTCACAAATGGGTGATAAATTAAAAAAGATGTGCTTTCTTCTTTAGAAAGAAAAGAATGACTGACCTACCCCTTCATCCCATTTAGGTTGATCAACCATTCACACAATGGGGATTGAAATTTATTGGCATGATAAATCCACCATCTAGTGTTAGGCATAAATGGATCTTAGTGGCCACAAATTATTTCACCAAGTGGAAAGAGGCATTTTCCTTAATGGATGCCACTAATGCTTTAGTTTTAGAGTTCCTTTATGAAATTGTGACAAGGTTTGGTACCCTTCCACCTTAATCTAAGACAATGCTAAGGTTTTTGTTAGTGCTCGGATCCTTGATTAGGAAATTAGGCATGTCATATATTTGGAAACATCATCAAATTGTTACCATCAAGGCAATGGCCTAGCTCAATCTTCAAACAAAAACCTCATCAAAATAATCAAGAGGACTATTGAGGATAATCAAAGAGTTTGGTATAGAAAACTAAGGAAAACCCTTTGGGTTGATAGGATCACTCCCAAGAGAGCAATTGATAATTCAACTTTCATGCTAGTTTATGGAAGGGAAGCAAGGCTACCATTATCATTAGAATTTCCCTCTCTTAAATTAGCACATAAATTGGAGCTAAAGGAAAATGATGTTGTATATACAAGTGTCGTTGCACCAAAACATCGACATGTTAATGCCTAATACAATTGCAAGAGTTAATGAATCCACAAGAGGTGGTTAATCCAGGTCATGAACCCAAGTGTTATGTTGCACAACAAAAGGAGACCAAGGGCACAAACCTTGCAACAATCCCCCTAGCACAAATGAGGGGTTTGAACCCATGACCCAAGCTCTAATACAAATTTTTGTACAAAAAGTTGTTGTTGCACCTAAAGATCGACTTGTTAATGCTTGATACAACTTCTAGAGTTAATGAATCCATGAGAGGCAATTAAGCCATGTCACAAATATGAGTGTTGTGCTACACACCACAAGAAGACCAAGGGTGCACACCTTGCAACAAATGATGTTATGATAGTAAGGCTAGTTAAGCTAATGGAGCTAGAATAAACAAGGAACAAGTCTATGCAGGCCCTACAGACTCACCAAGCATGAGTCAAAAGAAAATTTGACAAGGTAGTCCATAGAGTGTTCCAAGAATGAGACTTAGTTTTGAAGTGGGATGTTGAAATATCCAAAGCAGGAAGGCACTCTAAATTTGATAATATCTAGAGTGGTATGTATGTCATCATCAGTTGTAAGGAGGCAAACAATTTTAATCTCTCCAGGTGATCCAAGTGGAGCAAACTCAACTTTCAAATTTTGAAGTCCAAAGCAAATGCCCAGTCTCAACTCCTTGCTTGGAAAGTCATCCATGTTAAGCTTCCCATTGGTAATGTCTTAAGTTTGTTTCCCCTCTTCCCACTTGTCCCTTTTGTGCTAAAATGGAGTCTATAAAACATGCCTTTTGGTTGTGCACTCAAGCCTATAATTTATGGTATTTACTTTTCACCTCACTGCCTGCCTTATTTCCTAGAGTGAGGAATTTGAAAGTTTCTCTCATGGGTGTCTCTCAATCCCTCAAAATGCTCTCTCACACTTGTAGGAATGTGATTTTGAATTTCATTTGAAGGTTGTGTTGTCTTGCTATTTTCTCCAACACCATCCTCCCTTTTAAGATTGAATTTCAAATGATTAATGCTAGCCTATCCCTTCAGCTTGAGAACCTACCCATTTTTGGGTCCAACATCTCTCTTACTGAGAAAAAAAAAGTGATCTTTTACTTTAACTACATGCCAATATTGAACAAAGAAAATTGAATGCTTCGTGAATGTTGTTCAGGACTCAGTTTCAAACTTCTTTCTCTTCTTCCCAATGATATCAAGGAATTAGGAAATGTCAAAGAGTGGATCTTTAGATGTTCATTCCTGGAGGGATATTGAAAATGATAGAGATAAAGATTTCTCACTATGCAACCATTAAAAACTTACTGCAAATCATACTATGCAAAGGTTTGATTGAGGTGGCATAGAGTGCTTGACTACAGGTGCTACAGAGCTAGTGTTTTGGAGATTGGTTATCAGAGGATATGTTACAATGCTAGTGTGCAAATGATTCTTCTATTGCTTCCAAATGTATGGTCTATTCAATTGGTAACTCTACACTTTGTGTGGATGCTCTATTTTGTTGCTACTAGGGTTTTTTACTATTTGGGGTTTCTTCTCTCGGTGGCTCCTATCAAAAACTTATAGCTATCAAGAGGCTTTGCGCTTATTCATAATGTTTTTCTTTGACTTATCTATGTAAGCTCTCGTTGTTTACTATTTACAATTGTTATTGATATTTATCTTTGTAATTTTTGGTTGCTTCTTACAATTAAAAAAAAGGATACAAACAAATATCTAAATCAAATACTACTAAAAATATTTAGAAATAAAAATAAATAATTTTTTTTTTTTTAAATAACAATGAATTTTGAAACAACTATTAATAAGGATCAATTTGATTTGTGAATTTGTGATTTGTTTTAGTACAATAACACAACTTATTTTAAGCTCCTCGTCTTCAATTACCATGCTTGATATTAACCTTTAACCTTATACAAACAAAACAATAGTCATGATTTTCACATAATTACTCCATTTTATAAATTTATAATTTACTCCTCTCATGCAACAATTCACTAACTAGACCCATTTTCTTAATCCCCTACATTTTTTCAAAATATTTATTGCCCCACCATTTTCACATCTAATCTTAAGAAAAAAATAACAAAATACTAATCCCCTTGCTAAACCTCAACTCCTTTCTCTTTTTTTTTTTTATATAGAGCTTTAAATCAAAATTTAATTGCAAGTACAAGCATAACCAGCAAGATACCATCATCACATCATCCCAACACCATCATTTAATGTGTCAGACATGTTACATTGATTCTTGATGAATTCTTCACCAACAAACCAAAAAACCCTTTCTCTTATTAGTCAAATATTTATATTATAATAACTTTACTACCACCCATTTTTATAAAATTTAGTGAAATAAAATGTTCCCAAGCAAAGAGACATTTACCAAATAAAGAAGAGTTTGAAATTAAAACGAGATCTGAAAAACTTTTATTCCATCGTACCAGACAAGTTTTTCTTGACAGAGACTGAATCCAATGGTAACTACAACTTGGACATGGATGGCATAGAATTGAATTGCAGCAGAGGCAAGAAATCTAATGCAAACAACTGACAAAATCTGGTTGCCGTTGAATTTGCAGTGACCACTATGAAGATATTAATGCATGGAAACTTATGTATGGTGCTCAAGAGAACTCCATTAATGGCGGGTAAACCAGAAACATCTGGTGCATGAAGTTTTTAGAAACGTGCTTGGTAGGTAATCAGTTATAATGGAAGAGACAGTTTATGATAGAGGAAGCTATTTGCAGGCGGTCCAACCTTGACAGCATGGTTGACAATCAATTCCAAAAACAATGACAGAGCCATGTGAAGCAACGTACGTTGCAGGGAATGCTAAGAATTCAGAGACCCATGAACCTTGAGACTGACCAAACAAGCCAACAGTCTTGAACTTTTACCAGAGGGATCAAGCATCAAAATGTATTTGTATTAACCTTGTTTAGGGACTCGACTTGAAGACTTCCAAGAAACCATTGAAGGACAATGTGATAAATGTTTTGCAGGGGAAATACTACACCTTGGGCCAAAGACTTAATATGAATCTTCACCACAAGAACTCTTGGTATTTGCATGGGCAAACAAACAATAATTATAGACCTCTTTGTCAACAAATGAACCAGGGCTTTGAAGAAGACTCGAACTCGTCATCATTTAGGTGACTACACCAATGGCTATGTCGTTACATAAGATGCCCTTCTTCACATGTACATATTCTTAACAAATGAACCAGAGCTTTGAAGAAGACTCGAACTCGTCACCATTTAGGTGACTACACCAATGGTTTTGTCATTACATCAGATGTCCTTCTTCATATGTATACATTCTTAATAATTAAGTATTTTATCTATGTTATCTTATCACATGTACATATTCTTAATAACTAAACATATTATCTATGTTATCTTATATAAAGAGAAATGAGAAGAGAGTAAAAAAATATACATACCTCAAATATAATTGACACTCTTATTCTTCAATAATGAAAACAAGGTTAGCACATTTATTTTTCAATAATGACAACATATAGTACATATAGATCAAGGTGGAGCCACTACCCTTGAAAATCTGAAAGTCTAGTTGCATGTGCATATTTTTAATAACTAAGTATTTTATCTATGTTATCTTATCACATGTATATATTATTAATAACTAATTATTTTATCTATGTTATATTATACAAAGAGAATTGAGAAAAAGACTAACAAATTATACATAGATTACCTCTAACAAAAGATCATATAAAGAGAAACTAGAAAAGAGTAAAAAATGATACATAGAGTACTTCAAATATAATTAACACTCTTATTCTTAAATAATGAAAACAACTAGCACTCTTATTCTTCAAGAATGAAAACAACGTATAATAGTACACATGGAACAAGGTGGAGGCACTACCCTCTCAACTATCAAGGTAACCACATAATCACCAAGTTAGTTAATTAAGATGTGGTTAGTGTATAATAAAGAGATAGGATAGAAAATAAACAACATTTGAGAATATATTTAACAAGGATAATGTGTAACTAACTAATAATGTATAGCTTATATCATCATATATTATTACTTATTATCTACATATGCATTAGGATTTTGGGGTATATTAAGCTCAATATTTTACATTACTTGGGCCCATCATAAGTAAATTGGAATGATTAGAAATTTATTTTAATGATGTTGAGTAAAGATATAAAAATATGGATTACACTAGTGAGATATTGTACAATCCTTTGGCATGCGATACTTTGTCTTGTCCTTCACCTAGCAAATTTATAGTAACTTTTTTAATAAAGTATGATGATATTTTTTATGCTAATTATTCATCCATTTACATGGTTTTATTCATTACCTAATGCTTTTCTCAATTCTTTTATGAATTTTATAAAGGCTTATGTGAAACATTTTTACTATAATATTGAGCTTTTGTCAACTATTGCTCAAATAATACAGATAAAACAAAGGGAACATGAGGCAATTAACGATTATATGTTGAGATTCAAAAATGTGGTTAGTAATACGATTTTAACATTACTAGATCATGGTCATCAAAGTTCTTTATCAATAGTTCACTTTTGTGAATCAAAAAAAACTATTTTGTAAGTTTTGTCATTCATTTTCAAATTTATGTGCTAGAGTATGCAAATATGAGTGTGTTTTATTAGAAAATAATTTATAATGTCACAATTGAACTTCAAAATTCTTTATCAATGTGCTAGAGAATGAAAATATGAGTGTCCTAAATATTAGAGCTTAATTTATAATATCACAATAATTCTAGCACTTCGCCTTCCCATGAGTTGTATCAACATCAAATTTAGGAAATTGGGGCAATGGGATGAAATTAATGTGAATCATGTTGAATATCAAGAAAGCATACAACCAATAATATTTAAATAATTCACTATATTGCAGGATCTTCCAAATGTTATCTTAGAAGAAATTTTGGGAAAAAACTTGTTATTTTTTCTCTTATTAAGATAATGGATATATCTCGACTTGCACCACATAGGGCTGAAAAAATTTTCTTACTATAGCACAATTTTTACACTCCATTTCTAGAATTGTCTTCCCACTACCTCTTATTCATATTTTACCCTTCTTCCTAGATTTCCACAATGTTCTTGTACCTTAGTATTGATAACTAACTCAAGGTAACTCAACTAATGCTCCATTCTTGTACCTCCATTAAGTTTTATTATACCCATATTCTTATTATCAGGCCTTTATGTTAATTACCAATCCAAGAAATCTTTCTCAAGGCCTTATTTTGTATGCATGCGTTATGTTACCTTTGTCACTATGTTAATATTTAATATTTCTTGTTATGACTAAGCTCCAAGTTTTTGTTCATGGCAGCCTTGTTTTAGGTTTCCATGGGTGGAGAACTCTATTTAATGAAGTTCCAAACCTTTGTCAATTGTTGGAATTTCTTGATTTGATGGTCCACAAGGGTTTGGGTTATTTTCATGATTTTACTACATTGAGATTGTGCCATTGATTGATGCATGTTGATGCAAAATTTTAATTGATTCATGCAGATCCCTAATGTGTTAATGGAAGATATTATTCTTGACCTCTGCTAGTTATCAGAACATCTTCAAGTAACTTGTTCCAACCATTCAATATACTTCATGTGATAGGATTGTAGTTTATGATGTCAAGACTTTTACATGGGGTCGCTTGCTATTTAGAGGTATTATTATATTTTTTTGCTCTTTGGTTTGTGATAACATTGATCTCTTATTCTAACTTATTTGATCTCAAGAGGCTTTCTTAAAGCTACTAGTAGGTGAGTGAACCATTGGTTATTTATCACCCAATCATTTGAGGTGGGCCCCAACATTACTACTATGATCTCATTTTAGACATATCTCATTGTTTCATGTCATCAACTAGTGGTAGTGATGTTTTCTATTAATCTACTAGACCAATCTATGATTTAATACTAAGTATGTGGCTACCATTTATCTCTATAATCATATGAATTTTAGCATTTTATGGTGGTATTTTGGGAAGTGTCAAGCTCTTGTAGTGTTATTGCTCCATTTGAATAACATCATAGTATCACTAGAAGGTGAGGCTAATAAGGTATGATTATATTCTATGCTCCACCAACCATTAACCTCTTGCTACAATGGATCATGAGAGCTAAAAGGAAAACTTTGTGGAAAAACATTGTAAACATCTATAAACCATATCATTGAATTTGATTAATGAGCCATAAGATCTTGAGAATATTTTTCTTGCCCAATGATATTGCAAGTGAGGATCTAGTGCCTACCATGAATAGTAAGAAAAATTTATTCATCCTAATGACTCACAATTCTCTCAAGGCGTACATCATATAATTTAAATGTGAAATTTAGGAAACTATATCAAATTTAAAAATCAAACATTCTCACCAACACATTCAAGGTGCAACCACTCTCCTACAACTTTGCTAAAAGTTGTCCTTCTTCTAGTGTTGTAGGTGGTTGTGTGTATGTTTGGGAAGAGAGATTTCATTAGTTTCTCCAAAAGTTTTGTCTATATTTTTCCCTATATGTATATTAAATTTAAATATAATGGTGCAACCTTTTTTGGTGGAGAATTAAATTTTTGAGAGAGGTTGTTATGTAATTTAATAGAAAATGTCATGGTGTAACTCTAGAATTTGTGACATGTGTCCTAAGGTATACAAATAAAGAGCAGTTTGGTGCAGGTCACATTATTAATTATGATATTTTTCTCACTTCTCTCTCTTCATTGTCTTCTTTTGGGCTATAAATGTAATGAGTTCCTATGAGATTAGAGAGGAATAGTGGATATTTTTAGGTAAATACCTACTATTTTATTGTTTTAAACCTTAGATTAATTAGGATAATCACTTGATAATTAATCAATCATTAATTAAGTATTAAGTCCCTTATTAATTTATTCACTTAAGCTAATCTTAGAAGTATTTTTTTTATTATTAGATTGGGCTATTTATAGGTTAATTTGTCTCTTTGCATGAGATAAGGCCACTTGTCACAATCTAATTAAATCCTCATCTAGAGTTTTCTTTTTACTTTTATAAGAACTCATTATTGTACTTTGTAATTGTAAGTGTGAATAAGTAACAATGTAAATACACTTCTTAATGAAACATTACATCAAGATTCTACAGTAATTAACTAATAAAAAGAGCAAAAACTTGAAAGCGTCTCATTGTCTCCTATCTTTAAAGATTTATTAAGCTACAAGAACCTCTCAGATTTGATAAGCTATGTGGCTGTTAAAATGCCAATCTAAAGAACGGAATGATGTTAGATACAATGATCTAATCCTATATGATAATATCTAAATGATAAAGTGAATCTAATTTAATCTATGTTGACTTGAAAACTATGATAAAAGCTACAATATGCAGCCATGACATGAAATCTACTACTATTGCTAAAATGTTTGATGCTTGATGCTTTCCTACAGAGTAAGTTTGCATAAAGTTGGGATCCATTCTTTGTTGTACGGAGCTGTATTTATAGATTTCTCGGCAGCACATTTGCACAGGGGCAGCAAACAGAGGCCTGGATTCAATTTGGAGGATTGAAGGGTGAGAGATTGAAAGGCTAGAGCTGATTATGGGAATGGTTCCTCCCCATTAAAACATTGGGCAAGAGGATAGGAAGGATCAGAGGGAGAAGATTGAGAGGATTGCCTGCAAGCTTTCCCGTGAATGCCATTTGCATTAATTTTGATGTAATTTAGACATTTGATGTCTAATTTGGTAGGTGAGTAAAAATAGAGGAATATGGCTTTATTTAAATATTTTTTATTTATTTAAATTAGCAAAAGGGGAATAAATAATTTAATAAAAAAAACTATAGAATTTTATTTATTAAATTAAAATAGAAGAAATATGATAATTAAACAATAAGTATTTAACCTTTGTTTAATTTATTTGATTAAATGTGATTAAGATAGAATAATTAGGGAAAATGAAAAATTAAATAAAGCAAAGTATTTAATTTTGTTTCTTTAATTAAGATGAAATAATAGTAGAATTAGAAGAATTTAAACGTGAACTATATAAATAAATATTTCTATTTATTCAATACTAGAGGAATTTAGAGTAATTAATCAAATAATTCGTATTTAATTATTTAGATTCTCCAGCCTAATTTTAGGTGTATACATTTTGCCTCTCTTTGAAGTGATGTGTTTACGCATTGCTTCAAAGAAAATTTTGTGTTGTTGCTGTTAGTATTGACAAAAAAAAATTAAGTATGCCCCAGACATTGATTTTCAGCTGATTGATGATAATATGCCCACTCAGGAGATGAATTTATGATTTTTGGATTTTTTTGGATTTTTCAAAACAAATCATTTTTTTTTTTTTGATTTTTCAATGATTTGATGAAGATTTGATGGTAAAATAATTTATCTCTCGATAATTGATATAAAAAATTTGTCCCTGGATGAATTTCAATTAATCTCTCAATAAAAATTAATTAAAAGTTTAAAAATCCAACCATAACCCCACCTTTAATAACCTATAAAAGGTCAAAAGGGTCTTTTTCAAATTCATTTGTGCATTTGACCTTTGAAAACTTTGTGAGAGAGATATTTGTGACAATTGGAGTAAGATGTCGATTCCTTACCACACCCACCGATTCGAGCAAGTATGATGTCATTAGCACCCGACAGCTTATGGACCTCTGGTACGTACCCCTAGACCTCCTTGTAATTTGTGTTTTTGTTGTTTTTTGTTCTTTTTCCGTTTTCAATGTTTTTTGTAGTTTTAGCACTTCAAGATTGCACTGTAGCACTTTTACACTCCAGTGTAGCGCTTCTAGGGACTGTTTTAGCACTTTTGAAAAGTAGTGCTTCAATTAGGTAGTTTATCGCTTTGGTAAGCTAATTTAGCACTTTGGAAATATTAGCGCTAGGATAGGATAGATTAGCGCTTCGAGGATTTTAGCGCTTTGAGAAACTGTTTTGGTACTTTGACCTCCTGAAATAGCACTTTGAGTGAAATGGCACTTTGATAAACTATTCTAGCACTTCTAATTGATGAAATAGCGCTTTTGATCTTTTAGGGCTTTGAATGCCTGTTTTAGCACATCCAAGTCAGATTTGCAAAATTTGTCAAATTTTAAACTTGATTTTATCGATTTTGATCGTGTCAGCCCATTGGTTTGATATGATTTGATGATCTAAATAACCCTGGTGATTGATAGATAAGAATTATTCTCATGATAGGTGAGGAATAATCTCATTTGTGATGAACCTCATGATAGGCGAGGTTGATTTTGATAAATTGACCTCATGTTAGGTGAAGTACAATTTAGATTCATACCAAGAGATGATTAGATTCGATAGTATAATGACATGTGATATATGACATTGTGTACTGATTTTGAACATTTTATGATGATAGGAGTCTCTGGATAACCTCCAGATTTGAGAGCATTTCCCATGGACATTTGATTTGATTCCACACTTGACACCAGATGAGACACAGATTATTGTTTGGTGTGGACTTTCTTCTCTTCTTGGAATGCCCCAGATTAGGATTAATCGAAGTCTTCTCAGAGCTTTATCCGAGCGGTGGCACAGTGATCATAACACCTTCCACTTACCCACCAGCGAGATGACTATCACCCCAGAGGATTTCTGACGTATTTTGTGGATACCATTTGTTGGAGAGGTCATTGTGTATGATTCACAAAAGGTGGGCGGGACAGATGCTCTTCATAGGGTTTTCAGGATGAGCATATTGTTGGATTGTGGATCCCATGGCGGGAGATGGTGGACTCATATGCCACCCTACCTTCAGTTTTGGCAGGATTTATTGGAGGGTTCCTTTGTCCTGATCCTAGGTCAAAGGGACTATCTGTCAGATGGGGTCGGGTTCTTGAGAGTATGATTATGCATGGGACCCAATATGCATGGGGGATGTGCATGCTGGCACATTTATATCATGACTTTCATTTAGCTATCTATTTGAGAGGGCACAGTTTATCATCAAGAACTACCTTGCTTCAGGTTTGGGCATGAGAGCACATTGTTGTCACGCAATCAGTGCCAGTTCGAGATAGGCCTACTACTAGGCCATATGTTTTCAGATATAGAGGTCGACTTAACCAGTCCAGGATGGGTAAGTTGGAGCATTGGAGGCACGTACTGGATGATTTAGAGACAGTGACATGGCGGCCATATTTGGATTGCAAGCATTGGGATGAGGATGATGCAAAGATGGGTTACATGTGTGATTCTATGTACTTGATTGGTTGAACCCGCTTTATCTTATAGAGATTCCTACTGCAGAGGGTCTACAAGCAGTATGGTATTATGCAGTGCATGCCCCAGGGTGTTGCACATTATTCCCATCATCAAAGTGATATAGCAGATTGGGGGCCACATTTGTCATATGATATTATTGTGGAGGGATACCATGCATTACAGCCTTCAGCTTGGGATATACGACATGATCTCATAAAGGCACCAATGACTGAGGAGTATGTTGCTTATCTTTCCTTACATCCATGCCCTCGGATCACTATTCATGATGAAACAACACCATTACTTGCAGAGGAGGATGTTGTGGTTGCACGTGGTCAGTGATGGAGACGAGCAGAGGATGTGGTGGAGGAGCAAGCTGTAGATGTTGAGGCAAAGGATGCTGGTGGAGAGGATGATGTTGATATTGAGGATGTTGAGGGTAGTGGTGAGGGGGATGATAGTGGTAGTGAGGACAGTGGGGAGAGTAGTAGTGGTGAGAGTAGTAGTGATCATGGAGATGATGGAGGGGACAGTGGTAGAGGTGTTGTAATAGGTAGTACAGGGCTATCTACTAGTGTGCCTCGTAAGAGGCAAGCAGTGGAGACATCTTCCTCAGAGCATCAGACATAGATTTCCACCCTTCAGATACAGATTCAGACTTTGCAGGGGCAGTTTGTGTAGGCTCAGGGTTTACTTGTGCAGACACAGACGTAGCTATAGATCCAGGCACAGGCTCACGCATAGGCCTTGACACAGGTACAGCGATAGTTGGTAGTTGTGCAGATGCATATTGCCACACTGACGACACAAAGGGATAGTGCCAAGCAGATCGCAAAGTGGGCACAACTGAATGTGGATACTTTATAGTGGATTGCCAATGGTACTTGTGTTGGCTACTATATGAGGGAGGTTCTCTGTGTCAGTCGAGAGGATGAGTTTTATAGAGGGCATTATCATGATGTGGTTCCTGTTGAGCGGAGAGTGAGTTATGCTCCTTCACGGTTAGGCAGGACACATACTAGGACTATCAGTGAGGGTGTGACCCAACCTCCTCACAAAGATCTAGGATGTTTCGGTCCATCTGGTGGTGGTGGTGGAGGTACTAGTCCTGTGATGCTTGCACCATTTGGTAGCAGCAGATCCTAGATGCTATTATGATTCTCTATTTTTTTTTTTTTGAGACATGATGTATACTTCGATCCAGCTAGTTTTGATGATATATCTCCCTTATTTCAGACTTCATTGTATACTTGGCATTGATGTTTTATATGATTTACATGATATGCAGCAAATTATCATTGATCTATGATGGGTTCTATTATGATTCTATGATGGATGCATTCATTTTCCATGTTCTACATGCCATGTGATGATTTACTTGATTCTAGATGATCATGTGATATGTTATGGTTTATGATGGTCTATTTAATGAATGATGTATGGATGTATGATGTCAATGTATGGATGCATGATTATTTTATTTTTATATGATGATCGTCTTTATACATGAATGTGAATGTAATGATGTGATGAAAATGGGATGTATGTTCCTATGTTGATATAAATGTGAAAATAGATGATGTATGATATAAATTATGAATTGATGGAAATACAATAATATGATGTATTAATAAAATAATGAATGATGAATGGATGTATGATGTATGATGATCAATGGATGAATAATGTATTTTATTGTATGTTAGTAATGTATTGATAATAAAATGTGAATGGATAATGTGATGACTTGATGTAATGATAATAGAATGTAAATGGAGAGTGCAATGATATGATATGCAAGAAATAATTAGTGGATGGATGAAAAATGCAATGATATGATTTAGTTTTGAAATTTTCTTTTAGAACTTTTATATGATATGGAGAAATATGATATGATGAATGCAAAATGATTTGATTAAAATGTATGAATGATGAATAGAAAATTATTTCTAATGTGAAAAATGTTGATGCAACTACATGGTTACGATGATGTTTTTGTTTATGTCAAGTATACTCAGTATTTTATGAGAAATGAAAATCATCAATTTGGATTTTTCACAAACTTTTGTAACACATACTCTCTAGGTGTAAAAACTATTTATGAATGCAATCTAATTTTATCATGCAACTATATGCAAAAATATTGGCATTTTAACATTACTTTTTGTGCCTTGTATCATCATAGAGCTTTAAAAATGTTGAAAGTGAGTACAAGCATCAAAGGTATATTTTAGACCAATGATGACTTGAGTATTACTCTCGTGATTTGTTATATTGCAAACGAACACAAGCATCTAGGTATAATTGAACCAAGATGACCTAAGCATTTCTTGTGTAAATAGACAAAGATCAATCATTTTAGTGTGTGAATTCTGAATGTCATCAGTGACACATTTGTAGAGCACATCCCACGACAATTCACACATTAAATAATTAATTCACAAACAATAGACAAATGAAAATACCATTCTTCTTCCCAGCTTCTCTATTTCATTACATCATCGAGTTACTCCAAATAAATGATAACAAATAATCAAAAATACAACATATCCAACCTTTACTTAAAGTGTTTCAATCATTATTCAGATTAGATCATCCATCCTGATTTTGTGATGTTTTTGTTATTTTCTGAGATTTTGAATCAAAACCTAACCTAATGACCTATCCTAGGGGCCTCGGGGGCTGATCAAAGATTATCCTTTCCTACATTATACACGTAGAGACCACGTAGTTTGACTGACATAGACTCATGTTTTTTATTTTTTCAGACTGACTCTTTTGACCTATTTTTTAATTTTTCCTCTGTCATATGTGGATGTCCAAAGTGTTTCTGATAGTGATTGATGTTCCATTTTGGTTGCATTTCGATCATTTTTTTTGTTGTGTTTTTGCTAAGCTCATTGTTTTATTTCCCCTAGTGATGTGTAGATGTTGCCCTCAAGCTAGGGTGAGACGTGACTATTTGCAATGATATGATAATGGATGCAAAGTGATGGTGAAACTAACGTGTTAGAGTAATAATTTTATTACGCTTAATTAATTACATCATACTGGTTAATTAATTAAGTCACTTATTCCTCTAATTGCTTAAGCTAAACTTAGGCGCATTAATAATTATTTATTAATTATTAAGTGTGCACACTAGGGTTTCATTTAGGGTTTCCCTTTTAGGGTTTCTTGATCTCCTTCATAAGGATTGATCTCTTTGTAATAACTGAGATTCTAATAATGCATTTTTCACTTTGAGGTTTGCAGAACATCTTCTTGGTTTTGCATGTCTTTTGCATGTGACAGGTATCCATTTGCATGCAGGTGATCTTGGATTCTAACATGGTATCAGAGCTCCAGACCTGCCGCTGCCTGTTCGTGATCTGAAGATATGGCTTCTCAGTGAGTTTCAAGTGCAAGGGTTTCCATAGGCATCGTTTTTTGCAAGATCTGGGGGTAGCCGAATTTTCGGGACACTATGGGCTCAAACGGACATCGCCATCGCGTTCGTAGCGCCCCAAAACCCTAGAAACGCCTGTCAAATCGTCCATTTTCGAGCAGTTGGTTTCTGAGGCAAAATTTTTTTGCTAGGGAAGCCGTACGGCCTCCCCAGCACGCTTCACGAGGCACGAAAATCAAAAAAAAAATCAAAAAAACGCCGATCTCGGGTTCTGTGCCGACCTCCAGTTTAAACCGCTCCCGCCACCGGGCGGCCACCGGCCCGCCACCGCCGCCGGTGGCTCCCCCATCCGGCCGCCGACCATGCTCAGCCCCTGAGGCTCCCATCCACGGACGCCGGTCCCATGGAGAACCACCTGCTCCGCCCCAGCCCCCTCTCTGCGCCCGCGGTCACATGGGTGACCAGGGGCCAAAATTTTTCTGCAGGGGTGATTTTTTGCGACGACGGTCCTGCAGGCCGTCAAATTTATGCCCGTGAACCGCTGACGTCAGCATGACGTCAGCGTCCGTACGGCCTCTCCTTGCCCCTCCTAACCCTAGTTTTCTCTAAAGAAGCAGTTTTTTTCTTTTTTGCATAACTTGGGCATACGGTATCGAAATTGGGCAAACGAGATATCGCCGGAAAGCTGGTTCCGAGCACTTTCATTTGGTGCAGTTTATTTTTCAGTATTTTCCTGTTTTACTGCATTTATTGCTGGTTGAAGTCAGATGTACTTTTTATGCTTCCGAGCTCATAACTTTTTGCCACGATCTCCGATTTTCGCTATCTTTGCGGCGTTGGAATGGTATTGAGGAGCTCTATGTTGCTGTCCATGCACTTTTTTCTGTATCTGTCCCAGGTTTTTCATTATTCCAGATTTGGCCCGATGGGTGTTTTGGAGATTACTTGGATATTTTGACAGTTGGGAGAGTGCTTCTTGCATCTTTGCACTTCATTTTCAGTGATACATCATTTAATAATCGACTGCTGCTTCATAGATTCCAGAGTTGTTCCCGTTTGGAGTTTTCGAGTGTTCCGTGGCATCGGGTCTGCTGTTGCATCATTATGATTCCGATATGGTTTCTTGTAGACAGAAGTATCTTTCCTTGCTTGCCAGATTGCGGTTCCAGTGTTACTCTACAGTGTTCTTCCAGTGCTTCTTTGCAGCATGTCATATCATTGTAGGGGGGTTTTGTCCCACTGGGTTTTCCTCCTCTACCTCTTTCTTGCATTTGTAAATGGGTACCTGATCAGGCCTAGTTGTCGGGACCCATCTTTTCTTGCATGCATCTTATTCTAGTGTTTTAGCTTCTTCCTAAGTTCATCTTAAGGGGGGGTGTTAGAGTAATAATTTTATTACGCTTAATTAATTACATCATACTGGTTAATTAATTAAGTCACTTATTCCTCTAGTTGCTTAAGCTAAACTTAGGCGCATTAATAATTATTTATTAATTATTAAGTGTGCACACTAGGGTTTCATTTAGGGTTTCCCTTTTAGGGTTTCTTGATCTCCTTCATAAGGATTGATCTCTTTGTAATAACTGAGATTCGAATAATGCATTTTACACTTTGAGGTTTGCAGAACATCTTCCTGGTTTTGCATGTCTTTTGCATGTGACAGGTATCCATTTGCATGCAGGTGATCTTGGATTCTAACATGCATGTGACAGGTATCCATTTGCATGACATGTATCAATAGATGGAAAAGTTGGTTAAATCACAAATAGTGTTTGTTTCCAAGTTTTCACTATATTTTTTTATTGCACTTTTTCATTTTATTTTTTTGTATATTTTTATTATTTTATTTAGTATTTTTCTTTTTTCTTATTTTCTTTTGTATTTTGAATTGTGCACTAGGTGATTCAAGTGTAGAATCTCCTGAGATGAATGTTGTTTAGAGGTTCATCAAACAAATCCCCTTTAGGTTTTGATAGCTGATAAGCACCTGATCCATAAACTGATATGATGACAAAGGGACCTAGCCAATTAGGTTCAAAATTCCCTTTCTTTTTTTTGTCTTGCTGATTTCTAGGGTTCTCTTTTAGGACCAAATCACCAACCTAAAAGAATATAGGATTTACCCTATGATTGTAGCTCCTTGGCATTCTCTGTTGGTATTTCGTTAGATGATTGACAGCTTGTTGATGACGCTTATCCAATAGTTCTAGTTCTTGAAGTCTAGATACTCTATAGTCCTTATCTGAAATGATTCCTTTTAGTGACACATGGAGTGATGGAATCTCTACCTCAATGGGTAGTATGGCCTTTGATCCATATACCAAGGCATATGGTGTAGCTTCTATTGGTGTTCTGATGCTGGTTTTGTAGGCCCATAGTGCAGGATTAAGCTGAACATGCCAATCACGTCCAACATCGTTAACCATTTGCTTGAGTATTTTCAGAATTATCTTGTTAGAGGCCTTTGCTTGGCCATTTCCCTGAGGATAATACAGTGTTGAGAAATGATGTTGGATATGAAATTTTTCACACAATTCCTAAACATCCTGATTTTTAAATGGTCATCCATTATCACTGATAATGGACTGAGGTATGCCATACTGATAGATTATGTAGTTCAATATGAAAGATGAGATCTTTTTTCCAATGATAGTTGTGAGAGGAACTACTTCTATCCATTTTGTAAAGTATTATGTCAATATGATTACAAACTTGTGTCCATTGGATGAAGACAGATTTATCTTTCCTACCAAGTCCAGTCCCCATTGACAAAACAGCCATGTTGATGTAAAGGGGTGTAATTCTTGGGCTAGTGCGTGGATCAAATTACTATGAATCTGACACTTTTGGCACTTCTTGACAAATTGATAAGATTCCTTCTCCATACTTGGCTAGTAATACCCCAAACGGAGGAGTTTCCTTGCTAGAGTTATACCACTTGAATGAGTTCCACAAATACCTTCATGAACCTCATGTAAGGTTGTCTCAGATTCGTTACGTTCTAAACATCGGAGAATAGTACCATCTAGACCTCGATGGTAAAGCATGTCAGCGATTAAAGTATGTTGGGTGGATTGGCAGATGAAGTTGCATTTTTGGTTTCTAGAAAGATCAGGAGGAAGGATGTTGTCTTTTAGGTACACATAGGTCTTTTCATAGATGGAGGATTCAACGAAATCTAAATGGTATATGGTTTGGGATTCCAAACTATTATAAGAAGGATTAGATACTTGTTCTACCATAAACTCATAATGACCACATTTCTCTGGTAATTGCAAAAGACAAGCAATTATCGCCATAGCATCTTCCGCTTTGTTTTCTGCCCTTGGAATTGTTGTTTGGTGTTTCTGCACATCAACAGCTTAGAGAGAATAAAAATTATCCTATCTCTCTTAAAAGGTCGATCTCTATGAACAGAGAGATAACCCCAAGGTCTCACGGGTGTTAAGTTATGATAATGCAGTGGAACAAACTTAGTGATAAAATGTGAAAATGTTGGTAATCACAAGGGGTCTTATGTACAAATGTTGGAAGCTCTAATCTCATCAGATTTTGAGATATGGTGATTCTTTAACTTCAAGTTTTAAACATTTAATAAAAGAAACAGCAAAAGATGAGGGTTTCAGAAGTTCTAATTGTTAACACTACTTCTAAGATTAATCATGCAAATGATGAAATACTTGGAATGGACCAATCCCTTAAACTAGCTCCTGGTCGACTCAGGCTATCCCTACAATCTTGCAAAGAATAGTGCAATCTTCTAAGGTGTTAAATATTTTCAGGCTATGGGCATTCATTCAATAAGACTAAATGAATATCTACAGTTGAACTAAGCACATGAATATGAGGTACAGGTTGACCTTGCACAACATTCCCACAATCAAGAAACTGGCCAAGATATGAACCAAGGATTGCTACAACACTCCAATCAATAAATCACAAACATTACAAACTAAATCTAAGCTACATCCAAACATTTCCAAGCAATTTGAAAGATAGAACAAGAAACATGTAAGATTATTCAATGCAAAGGAGGCACCAGTCATGACACAATGTCCACACTTTTATTAAATCATCATATTCACAACATTTTCGGTTTGTTACAGCACTTGCTTGAGATGTAAAAACTGACTTCTAATCTTCTAACATGCTACTCTACTGCTAACTCTAATGATTACATGTCTTCTGACTTATTCTACTAATCCGGATCCAACCTAGCTAATTCCAATCTTTAAAAATGAGGCAGAGTGTCATACTTAAGGAAATTAGCCAGCGTGAAATAGAGCTAGGGTTACAAGAGAGTCAGCCACCAATCAGATCGGCCCCAACAGTCACAAATAACCCACCGCTAGCAAATGAATGCAGCAAGGACCCCATCAGATCAACTTGGGATCACACGAAGCCAGGGAGACGAATCCTCGAACCACACCCACCATCAATGAACACCCACGTGAATAGTAATGCGCACGAAAACTAGGAGGAATACAAGCCACCGATTGAACCAGAGCTAGGAAAATAGATGGCCCAGATCGAACAAACCAGGTTGAGACCACCAACCAAATCTGCCCACCATTAATGAACACCAAATGTGCTGACCTTGCGTGCAGGAGTGGGTCTCGTGACAGCAGCCACAAAGTGTACCTGAATGCACCTACAAATCACACCCACATCTTCAAAGTACATCCCGCAAATCCCAACTCGATCCAACCTACACTCAAACAAGACACCATTAATGCCCAATACACCATGATAATCTAAGCAGGTCCAAAATAGTTCTTAAGGCCAGAGAATCACACAAAAACCCAAGCGGAGGTGGAAACAAAACCCACCCCGGTGGAAGCGGAGGTGGAACAGGAATGGGAAAGGAAACCAAAGGGAAACCAGGTGGAGGCAGAAATAGAACCCACCCCAGTGGAAGTGGAGGCAAAAATGGAACGGGAAAGGAACCACGAACTTTGCCAAAGTTCAAAGCCAAATTCCATCTCGGCCCCGGCCCCGACAAAATGACAAAAGGAGAAAATCAAAGAAAACCCACGGGCGGAGAACCCACCCGAAGGCCAAAGACAAATGAGACCATGAAAAAAGGAGAACACAACTGGCGGAGCCAAAATGGGGATGAAGACAGAACTGAGAACTTAGCCAAAGGTCAAAGTTTGGATCCATCCTGGTCCCACCTCTGACAAGCAAAGAAAAACCGAAGTGAAGAAAACCTAAGGGCGGAGAAAGCGAGCCCTTAGAACAAAAATGAGAAGGCGGGAAGTAGAGCCAGAATGGGAATGAGAACTGAACCGCAAACTTCATGAAAGTCCGTAGTTTGATTCCATCCCAGTCCCACCTCCGACAAAAGAAATGGAAAGTGAAGAAAACCTAAGGGCAGAGAAAGCGACCCTTAGGACAAAACAAACAACAACGAAGAAGAGAGCGAGGAAGCAAGAAGGAAGCGGAGTCGGAACAGGAACGGGAATAGAACTCAGAACTTAACCAAAGCTCAAAGTTCAATTCCATCTCGGTTCTACCTCTGGCAGAACAAAGAAAACAAGGGAAAGCTAAGGAAGGAAACCAACCCTTAGGACCCAAACAAAAACACCAAAAGAGAAAATAGAAGGCAAAAGAAGACCACCGCAAAGAGGACATCCACAAGACCTCAAAACCACTAGGAACTCAACACAAAGGCACCCACAACCAAGGCAAGCACAAAAGACCAAAACCCTAAGATTTTCAAGATAGGCACAAAGAAGGGGGGCAAGCCACAGGAATAGGCCAAAAGAGGGTCCCCACTTTCAGAGGGGCGTGTGTGTAAAACTGCACAACAAATGGCGACTCCGTTGGGGAAATGCTCCAGAGCATTTCGATGACAAACTGGCATCATGAACTCAGAATCTCTGGTTTCAATCCAAGCATCAGGTTACAAATAGACAAGGTTCATACATCACCAACAAGCCAACCTTTCATGTACCAGGGTCGAATTGTGTGCATATGCATTCATTTCCTTTCCTAAGTTGCAACAAGGACCAAACTCGATCTGACAGGGCTACCTAAGGATTCTAGCTCCAAAAGCAACCTAGATAGAGCCTCATTGCCAGTCAGGCGTCCATAGCCCTGATGAGGTTATCACTATGATCCTACCTAGCATAGCTCTACTGCTAGCCAGGCGTCCATAGCCCCGGTAGAGATACTAGGATACCCTTGAAAAGGTGAACATTCTAATTTTCAATATTTTCTTTCTTTTCTTTTGATATTCTCTTTTGAGATTTGCTTTTAAAGCTTTACTTTTCACCTTGCAAGAAATGAAGCCCACACTCAAGGATGAGAACCATAGCAGCACTGGAGCATAATTTAAGATATTTACCCAATCAGACCTCCTAAATACCATGTGCAACCTCGAACTTCTTAAGATTTGTGTGAAGATATAAGACCCAAATAAATTCAAGATTTCAACTTAGTCAAGTGACACTTACTCCCAGCCCATGCAACATCGGATGAAGGAAATCTACCAGTTTGAATGACTCCAAAAAGATGATAAGAGTTTGTAAAAGAAATCCCAGAGTAGCCCTAGACAAGAATCCAGTTATACAGATGCAACAAGCCCAAAGGAAAGCAGCACAACTTCACAAAATAGAGCAGCAGGGAAAACCAACCCAAGCAGACCAAAGCAAACCAAAACCGAAGCAGCAAACAAGCTGAGCAAAACCAAAAAATAGCAAGCAAGCAAGGCAAAAACAACACAATAGAAAGGAAACCTAATCTACTTATGTACAAGGACAGAGCTGAGAACAGCTCAAGACTAAAAATAATGCCCATTGACAGGCAGTGGGATATCTCCTCCAGTGAGGGTTTTCAAATGGAAGGCATTATCTCCCAAAATCTCTGCAATCTGATAAGGGCCAAGCCAAAGTTTGTCAAATTTTTCATGCTCCCCTTTCTTGTCATGGGCTTTATCCCAGTAGAGAACCAAGTTAGAGATTCTAAAGGCTTTCACCTTGCTCTCCTATCAAACCATCTTTTCACTATACCCTGATGTTTGGCAAAGTTTTCTAGGGCTTCATCTCTTCTCTCTTCAAGGTGCAACAATTCAATCAAGCGGGCTTTACGTGTATCCTCTCCATCATAATATTTATTGATGAATTGCAGGGTAGGGATCTTCAGCTGAATGGGAAAGATAGGTTCCAAGCCATACACTAAGTGATAAGGAGAAGTTCCTAAGGATGTTTTATGTCTAGTGCGGTCTGCCCAAAGAGAAAATTTGAGTTGGGTATGCCAATCCTTGGGGTTCTTATCTAATAGTTTATGGATGACTGTCAAAAGGTTTTTATTGGAAGACTTGGCCAAACCATTCCCCTGTGGATAGTAATTGGATGCAAATTTTATGGTAATTCCATGGTCATAAGCCGAATTAAAAAACTTTAAAGATTCAAATGCATAACCATTGTCACAAACCACAGCCAATGGACAACCAAAGTGACTAATGATACCTGATTCCATGAAATTGATTACTACTTCTGAAGTACATCGTTTGCATGCAAAAGCTTTAGTCCACCTAGTAAAATAATTAGTTATGGTAAGAATATACCTGTGGCCTATAGATGAAGATGAGTTGATTGGACCAATGAAGTCCATTCCCCATTGAGCAAATGGTTTTACCTCTACGACAGGCCAAAGTGGAAGAACTTTACACCTCTCCCTACTTGTTGCAATTTCACACACATGGGAAGTCCTCACGTGATGATGTGTGTCCTTGAACAAGGTAGGCCAATAATAGCCTACCCTCAGAATCTGATTTGCAGTGGAAGGTGTTGAAACATGGCCTATGCCATATTTAGCATGAAATTCAATCATCACTCTCCCTGCCTCTTCTTTCCCTAGGCATCTCAGGTAGACACCTTCATGATTTCTCTTGTATATGACAGCTCCCTTCATCATAAAACTACCACTCTTCAAAGGTAGAGCCCTCCTTTGCACTGAATTAAGGTGTTTAGGGAATTGCTTCAACAAGTAGTAGATAATGTCATCATACCGGTCCCCAAGAGAAACATCTTTGAGATTGTAATGTTGGGCAACAAGGTCAGGACCCATTTTTTCCATTGTCTTGGTCAGTCCCTACCCTCTTACCAACTTCATGGGTTGGATTTCAATGTCATATTCTTGTAACATAGTCACCCACTGGGCTCTACGCTCTCCCAACTCATTTTTCATCAACAACAACTTGACTGTTGGATCAGGGACTATAGCAAAGACCTTGTTTCTCAGTATATAGTGCCTAAACTTCTTCACAGTTCGGATCAAGGTATAAGCCTCCTTTTCAACAATAGGATACCATAGTTCAACATCCTTCAAAGGTGCACTCATGAGTGCTATGGGATGTTCATTACCTTGATCATACTTTTGTGTCAACAAGCCTACACAGGAGTGATCAGAAGCAAACAAATAGATGTAGAATGGCTTAGCATAATCAGGACTTACCATTACAAGGGCCTCAGCAATAGCTCTCTTGATTTCTGCAAATTCTTCATTGGCCTCTGTATTCCATTCAAACTTCACCTCCTACTTCAACATGGCATTTAAGGGCTTGATTATTTCTAAAAATCTAGTGATAAATTTCTTGACAAAGTTAATCTTGCCAAAGGACGACTTCATTTCTTTCTTGCTTGCAGGGGGTTGAATTTTCAGAATTGCCTCCACTCATTCAAGATCAATGGCAATACCTTGTTTTGAAATAATGTGGCCTAACAGCTTTCCCTCAGTGACTCCGAACATGCACTTCTTTGGATTAAGTGAAATACCAAATTCCCTGCACTTCTGGAATACTTTGCATAAATCTAGAACATAATCACTTCTCTTCTTGGAAAAGACTGTCAAATCATCCATGTAGATGATTATGCACTTGCCAATGATGTCTTTGAAGGCAATATCCATTGCTCTTTGGAATGTAGCTCCAACATTGATTAATCCAAAGGGCATTCTCCAGTAAGCAAAGGTTCCCCATTTTGTAGTGAAGCCAGCCTTGTGCCTATCCTCATATTGAACCATGACCTGATTATATCTAGAGTACCCATCCAAAAAGGACATCATCTAAGATCCATTGACAACTTGAAGCACCTCATCTAGTGAAGGGACTGGATAATTATCCTTTTCTGATGCTCTGTTCAGGTTTCTAAAATTGACACATAGTCTAATTTCTCCATTTTTCTTCCTAACTAGGACCAAGTTTGTGACCCATGTTGAATGTCTTACTGGGAATATGATTTGTGCTGAGAGTAACTTCTGCACTTCCTTTTGAATGATGGGCTCTAGTAAAGCATTGATTGGTCTTTGTCTTTGCCTGAATGGCCTAACATTTGACTTGAGGGGAATTGTGTGTGTAATGACCAAAGTGTCATATGTCCTCAAGTCATCATAGCTCCAGGCTATCACATCCTGATATGTGTGCAAGGCATCAATAATTCTTTTCCTCTCCTTTGGAGTGCACACCTTGCTAATAAAGACATTCTTAACATTACCTTGGGTCCCCATGTTATACGTTTCACATTGACAGTTGAGGGATTCCCTTTTCATTTTATGTTCTTGATCTTTGATCCTATCCAGCTCAAAGATCCTTTCTAATTGCACCATGCCTCTTGGGATGGTGTTAGTCTTCAAATTGAGGACTCCTAGATCAATTTCAGCCTCTTGAGGCTCAACCTTATCAATTACTTGGGAAGTAAATACATCACAGCTAGTAATAAAATTAAGAATGTGCTTATCATCTTCAAATACCTGAAAATTGGTGACATTGCCAGGCACTGAGGGTACTAGAACAAGTTCCATAGTGAACTTCTTTAAGCCTGAAAGTGATAATGGCTATAATGTACTTGTTGCTTGTGCCAGAGAATCAGCAGTCTAATTCTTACTCCAAGGTATCAGTTGAATGTTGAAGGCATCAAATCCTTCAATGAGATCCCAGATTCTGTGTCTGTAGTTGGCCATCCTTCTGCCATGACATGAGTATTGTTTTCTCACCTGCCTAGCCACTAGCTTGGAATCTCCAAACACTTGGAGGATTTTAACTTTCTTTCTCAATGTCATTAGTAGCCCATGAACTAAGGCTTCATTCTTAGCTACAATGTTAGTGCATTGGAGTTGGAGTCTGTGAGTAGCAAAGTAGGTTTTACCTTTAGGACTGATCAGCTCAAGCCCTGCTCTAGCACCTTGCTTGGATTTGCATCCATCAAACCTTAATTTCCAGCAGTCATTAGCTCCTTTTCTGCTTGGGATACCCTTGTCCTTACTGTCACTCGAAGGTTCTTCAGGAGGTTTTGGATCTTTCCCCTTTTGACTATTTTGAATGATCTTTATGCTTGACCCATCAGTTGGGGTTGTGTTGATGTGCCTTTGTAACTGCTCTATTGCAGTTTGACACAAGCAACATTCTAGTTTAGAATGAGGAGCATCATGGATTCAGCACCAATTAGGAAGAATAAATTCTTTGAATTTCATATTTCTACCAAGTTGAATCTGATCTTCTACAAATTTTTGGATAAACTCTTGGAAGTTATCCAACAAGTTGAGTTGTCTATCTACCTGGTCATCAAGTCCCTCTATTTGTTCAAGTTGCACCTCAAAGCTGTCGGCTTGTGATGTGGATTCACCGGAAGAGCTTTGCAACATCAAGATTTCTTCTGTGTTCGAAGTTGGGGAGGCTAGGACGTAGTTCCCCATACTAACTTTTGTTACCAATATCTCATTCGAAGTATTCTGATATTCGGTGCTGACATACTTCATTCTAGGTTCTCTCTCAATTGTGATTTGATTTGGGACTCCTTTCCATGGAAGCCACATATGGGAGTGATGTATAGATGTGTATCCATTGAGTGCCTTGGTGAAATCCCTACCCAAGATCAGACCATAGGTGTCAGGAATGTTCGCTACCTGAATATTAAGCACTTGTTGCACTCTAGGATCTGAGGCAACTTGCATGGGAATCATCTTTAGTTCTCCTACAATGTTCACCTTTGCTTTGTCTAATTGGGTAACTTTCTTTTGAGAGGCTGCAAGGGTAATACCAAGAGCCCTACAGATAGAAAATGGCATAACATTTGTGGATGCTCCTGAATCTAGCAAGCAATTGTGCAGATTTTTACCAAATATACGAATGGAAATCAGAAAAGGAGGGGTTTCCATTTTTCCTTGGAATAAGCTCAGATATGAGTCAGCTTGGGCAACCTGAATCTTATCTTTTTCCTTTACCCCTATCCCCAGGTTGTGACAGGCTAGGACCTTTGGGTGTTTGTGAACTAGAAGGTCTTACAATTGCCTCATTGGTAGCTACTCCTAGTGTTGCTATACTTGAATTAAAGGACCCAAGTACTACATTTCTTATTTCAAGAACTCTTAACAACTCAAAAGAAAAAATACTCACCTTTACTTTTCTGAGTTCCTCAGTGACATATTCTCCCAGTTGTTCCACATTCATGTCAGTGTGGAGCTCCTTGGAATGATGATTTTCTTATCCTTTGTTGCATCAGCAATGTTTCCTTTGGAAACATCTGGTTGTCCTTCCTTCATGAGGTATTGTGTTAGCACCTGAGGGTAGCATGGATTGTTATTGGCATGTGGATCTAGTGGAGTAGTAAAATTGTGTGGAGGGGTAGATGTAGTGAATGGTCCTCCAGCTTGTGGATTCCTATGGGGCTTGCTCCTCAGATCATATTTTATTGTAGGCTACTGAAACATTTGCACCTTCTCAACACCAACCTCTTCTACATCCAATGGGCCATTTTCATTCTTAGTTTTTTCATCAAATAGCTGAGAAATTTCATCCTCATTGAGCACTTGTTCCGCCTCTCCACTCCGGCTGCTTGATTCCTCCTTTGTTTCATTATCCTCACCCCTAGGGAAGGGAGCATGATTCAACACTAAAACTGGAGAGTCATAGGGATTTGAAGGCACCAGCTCTTGGCCAGTGGAATTGTTTTCAACTTCATATTAAAAAATGGAAGCAGCAGTTTGAAATTCAGGGCAGTCAAGTTCAGAGTGCTAACTTGTCTTGTGAAGCCTACACCATCCGGATAAAGTGGCCTCTACCAAGTACACACCACCTAGAGGTTTCTCGAGATTAGAAGGTTGATCTAGTGGAGTGGGAACTCCTCCATTGTTAGGCCCAGTGTTCCATGGCCTATTCTTCCTAGGTGGTTGTATTCTTTCAAATCCTTTTCCACCTTGTTGATTTCTATCAAAGTTCTGACCAGAACCTTGTCCTCTTTCAACGTTCTGATTTTTGTCATAGTGTTGCCCTCTATTATAACTTGATTGCATGCTCTTCTGATTAGCTTGGATTTGATTGTTTCGGCTCCTTAAGTAGGTTACCTCCATGTTAAAATTCTTTACTTGTTCGGTCAGCTCATCTAACCTTTCTTTATCAGGATTGTTGTAAGGGACTGGATTCACAGTGTTTGGGGAATACCCTAACACTCCTCCAGAACCAATAGATTGATTCAAAACTTCTGAGTTCTGCAAATATGTAGGGAAATTAGCTTGTGGCTATGAATGGAGGGGATGGTTAGTAGTTTTATGGGGATAAGCGGGCATTGGTTGAACTTGGTTTATTGGATGACCCAGGTGAGGGACTAGAGGCAGCTGTGGAATAGGATTCATGATGGGTGTGTGATTAGTCAGAGTCTAGTATAGAGATTAGACTTGGCTTGGGTGAGCAACTGGTCCCAAAGATGGTAGAGGTCTAGACAAGTTTTGTCTCAGGTCTGTACTGACCTTAACAGCCTCCATTTATGTAGCGGGCAAGGTAGTTGGTGGATTAGTTCTCCATTTAAGGAAAGTGGAGGTAACACTGTCCAAGGCTTCAAAGTAGACCTCCAAGGCAGTGTCCTCATTTCTAGCATAAGGTGTCTGGAGTCTGGTGTATGCTCGATGGAACCTATTGTTGAATGATCCTATAGGTTCATTAACCTCTCTTTTTACCTCGGTAAACTGCATGTATAGCTCATTAGCACTAATGGGAATCTTGAATTTTAGCAGGAAAGCAACCTCAAGCTCAGCCCAGTTATGGATGGAAGCAGCAGGTAAATGGCTACACCAATAAAAGGCCTCTCCTCCTAGAGAATAGGGGAAGAGTCTGCAAGCAACATCCTCTGGTTAATCTCTCTATCTCTCAGAAAAGTCTGAAAGATCCTAATATGCTCCTCTGCTGTCCTATTTGGGTAATTCATATGAAACTTAGAGCAAAAAAGCTCAGGGTTCTTGGGCATAACATTGTAGTTGTTGAATGTCAGGGGCGATGGGTTATTTTCCAAGAAATTTATTGGTGGAGGTGGCAATGGTCAATGGATGATTGGTTGGGGTTGTGGAATGGAACCAGTCTTAGAATCGGATGAAGATGGAGTGGGTGGAAGTGAAGATGGTGGAAATGATGGATTGGATGATGGTTCCTCCTTTCTCCTATCCCTCCTTGACCTGGTTGGAGGTGGCAATTCCTGGAACTCTTCTTCTTCTCTTATTATGGATCTAGTTCTCCTTCTGAGCCTCTCAGGAGAAATGGCATTTAGAAAACACTCCAGCTTGCTTGTTCAGGCCCTCCTTCTAGCGCCAATCCTATTGTTTGGTTTTTTTTCACATCAACAACTCAGATAGAATAAAAATTATCCTATCTCTCTTGAAAGGTTGATCTCTATGAACAGAGAGATAACCCCAAGGTCTCACGGGTGTCAAGTTATGATAATGCAGTGAAAAAAACTCAATGATAAAATTTCAAAATGTTGGTAATCACAAGGGGTCTTATGTACAAATGCTAGAAGCTCTAAACTCATCAGATTTTGACATATGGTGATGCTTTAACTTCAAATTGTAACCATTTAATAAAATAAATAGCAAAAGATGAGGATTTCAAAAGTTTTAATTTTTAACACTACTTCTAAGATTAATCATGCAAATGATGAAATACTTGGAATGGACCAATCCCTTAAACTAGCTCCTGGTCGACTCAGGCTATACCTGTAATCTTGCAGAGAAGAGTGCAATCTTCTAAGGTGTTAAAGATTTTTAGGTTGTGGGCATTCATTCAATAATACTGAATGAATATCTATAGTTGAACTAAGCACATGAATATGAGGTACAGGTTGACCTTGCACAACATTCCCACAATCAAGAAGTTTCCCAAGATATGAACCAATGATTGCTACAACACTCCAATCACTAAATCAAAAACATTACGAACTAAATCTAAGCTACATCCAAACATTTCCAAGCGATTTGAAAGATAGAGCAAGAAACATGTAAGATTATTCAATGCAAAGGAGGTACCAGTCATGACACAATATCTGCACTTTTATTAAATCATCATATTCACAATATTTCTGGTATGTTACAGCACTTGCTTGAGATGTAAAACTAACTTCTAATATTCTAACATGCTACTCTACTGCTAACTCTAATGATTAAAAGTCCTCTGACTTAGTCTACTAATCCGGATCCAACCTAGCTAATTCCAACCTTTACAAATGAGGTAGAGTGTCATACTTATAGAAACCGACCCACGTGAAACAGAGCTAGGGTTACAACAGAGTCAGCCACCAACCAAATCGGCCCTAACAGTCAGCAATAACCCGTCACTCAACAATGAATGCAGCAAGAACCCCATCAGATCAACCTGGGATCGCACGAAGCCAGGGATATGAATCCTCGAGCCACACCCACCATCAATCAACACCCGCACAAATAGCAGCGTGCGAGAACACCAGGAGGAATATGAACCACCGATTGAACTAGAGCTAGGAAAATAGATGGCCCAAATCGAACAAACCAGGTTGAGACCACCAACCAAATCTGCCTGCCATTAATGAACACCAAACATGTCGACCTTATGTACAGGAGTGGGTCTCATGACAGCAACCGCAAACTGTACCTGACTGCACCCGCAAACCACACCCACATCTTCAAAGTACATCCCACAAATCCCATCTCGATCCAACCTACACGCAAATGAGACACCATTAATGACCAATACACCATCATAATCCGAGTAGGTCCGAAATAGTTCCTAAGGCCAAAGAATCATGCAAAAACCCAAGCAGAGGCGGAAACAAAACCCACCCCGGCGAAAGCAGAGGTGAAACGGGAACGGGAAAGGAAACCAAAGGGAAACCAGGAGGAGGCAGAAGAAGAACCCACCCCAATGGAAGTGGAGGTGGAATAGGAATGGGAAAGGAACCGTGAACTTTGCCAAAATTCAAAGCCAAATTCCATCCTGGCCCCGACCCCGACAAAACGACAAAAGGAGAAAACCGAAGAAAACCCATGGGCAGAGAACCCACTTGAAGGCCGAAGAAAAAAAAGACCACGGAAAAAGGAGAATGCGAGAGGCGAAACTGGAATGGGGAGGAAGATTGAACTAAGAACTTAGCCAAAGTTCAAAATTCAGATCCATCCCGGTCCCGCCTCTAACAAGCAAAGAAAAAACGAAGTGAAGAAAACCGAAGGGCGGAGAAAGCCAACCCTTAGGACAAAAATGAGAAGGCGGGAAGTTGAAACGAAATGGGAATGGGAACCGAACCGTGAACTTCACGAAAGTCCATAGTTTGATTCCATCCCAGTCCCACCTCTGACAAAATAAAGGGAAAGCGAAGAAAACCTAAGGGCGGAGAAAGTGACCCTTAGGACAAAACAAAAAACAATGAAGAAGAGAGCGAGGAAGCGGGAAGGAAGCGGAGTCGAAACGAGAATGGGAACAGAACCCGAAACTTAACCAAAGCTCAAATTTCAATTCCATCTTGGTTCCGCCTCTGGCAAAACAAAGAAAACAAGGGAAAGCTAAGGGAGAAAACCAACCCTTAGGACCCAAACAAAAACACCAAAGGAGAAAACATAAGGAAAAAGAAGACCACCCCAAAGAGGACATCTGCAAGACTTTAAAACCACTAGGAACTCAACACAAAGGCACCCACAACCAAGGCAAGCACAAAAGACCAAAACCCCAAGATTTTCAAAGATAAGCACAAAGAGGGGGGGCAAGCCACAGGAATGGGCCAAAAGAGGAAGCAAAAAAAGGGTCCCCACTTTCAAAGGGGCATGTGTGCAAAATTGCACAGCAGGAATTTGCTCAAATTTTATATTGACAAAGTATTGTTTGTGTGTGTGTGAATATGTGGACTAATTAACAGGATAAACTAGCACACCAATGAAACATTAAATTGAAGGAAACTAATTAAAAAGATAAAACAAACTCTCAAAAATTCTAAATAACAACAGCTCCTTCAAATGCGTTCCATTGTCCTTTATCTCCAAGGATTCAATGCAAGTTATTGGCTCTTAGTTGGTATAAGTAGCAGCTTGTTGAAATGACAACTTAGGAGAACGAGATTTATGCAAAATGCATGTTTATTGTTAAATGATTTGATTCTATGATATAAAAAATGAAAATGCTATGCTATGAACTTGAAATTCTTATGCTAAGATGCTAATTCGAATGCAACTATAGTAATCACACTTAAATTCACAAAATCTAGGATCCTTTTCAACTCGCAAGAGGGATGTATTTATAGATTTTTGGAGGCAAGAATCTAATTGGCAAAGATCAACGGCTGAATTCAAACCTATCAAGATGAACGATGAGAGATTCTGGAAGTTGAGAAAAAGATGGAAGGTTGAGAGAATAATGGGAGATTTTTCCTCCTACACAACCTTCTCCATTCAAAAATGAAGGAAAGATGCCATTTGTGCATTTCATTTATGAGGAGTTAGTTGGTAGTTGAGGATAAATCCTTAATTAAATAAATAAATTTATTTAATTACATGTGACAAAGAATTTAGAAGTTTCCATAATTAAATAAATAATATTTAATTATGTGTGACAGATGATAAAAAAGTGTTTTAATTAAATATATAAAATACTTAATTAAATATGAAAAGAAGAAAGTTTCTAATTAAATATTTTAGAATATTTAATTATATGGAGAGAAGAAAGTTTCCAATTAAATATTCGAAATATTTAATTAAATGAAGAGTGAAGAATTAGAAAGTGTTTAATTAAATATTCGAAATATTTAATTAAATGTGGAAAAGGAATTTAGAGGAATATTCAATTATTTGGATTTAAAAATTTAAACTTAGAATAATATGATAATTAATATAAATAAATTATGGTATTTATTTTATTTAATTAAGAAGAAGATGGTAATAATTAAATAAACTTATTTATTTAATTACGCTAGAAGAATTAGAAAAGTGAACGATATAAATAAATAATTAAATTTATTTATATGTAGATGACTTTAGAAGATTAATTAAATAATTCATATTTAATTAATTAACAGGCTTGATTTATAATGACCATTTTTAGATGTGTACAGTTTGAGATCATTAATTAGCTGCTTATAGGGCATCAACTTCACATCTTTCGTTTGATATTCATCATTTATTTGATAAATGACTAGTTGAGAATCCCCATATACTTGTAACTCTATGATTTTGCATTCAATTACCACTTTAGCACCAATGATTAATGCCTCATACTCTGCCACATTATTGGTACATGGAAACATTAGTCTATAAGACTTTGGGATGGTGTGTCCTTGGGGTGTAATGAATAATATTCCCGCACCAGAACCTCTTTGTGTATATGATCCATCAAAGTAAAGCATCCATTGTTGTGTTGTTACCGTAAGAATGTTTGCATCAGGAAACTCCATTTTCATAGGATGATCATTAGTTAAAGGAGCTTCGGCTAATTTCTCGGTGATCACTTGACCTTTGATGGCTCTCCTTTCCACATACTAAATATCAAACTCACTTAAAAGCATGACCCATTTGGCCAATCTACCTGTTAAACCAGCCTTACTGAGTAGATATTTTAACGAGTCAATCTTTTATATGAGCCTGACTATGTGAGTCAACATGTAATGTTGCAACTATTGGGTAGAAAATACCACCACCAAACAAGATTTATCAATGAAGGTATAATTTATTTCATAGCCATTCAAATTTATGCTGATATAGTGAATGGTGTGTTCCCTTCCTTCATAATCTTCTTGTGCCAATAGTGCTCCTAAAGAAATATTTTATGTTGTAATGTATAGCATTAAAGGTCTTCCTTTTGTAGATGGCATGAGAATAGGTGGCGACATCAGATATTGCTTCATTTGGTTGAAATTTTTTTCACACTCTTGATCCCATTTGAACACAACATTCTTATGCAATAGATGATTAAATGGGTGATTTTTGTCTGCCAATTGGGAGATAAATCTCTTGACTGATTATAGCCTACCTTGTAGTGACCTTAGTTGACTGATGTTTCTGGGTGGTGGAATTTCCATTATTGCCTTTACCTTTTCTGGATCTACTTCAATACCTTTTTTTGAGACTATGTATCCTAAGAGTTTTGCTGACGTAACCCAAAAGACACATTTTTTTGGATTTAGTCAGATATTGAACTTTTCTAGCCTTGTGAAAATTTTGCCCAGGATATCTAGATGTCCTTCTTTGGAATATGATTTCACTAGAATATCATCCACGTAATCCTTAATAAAGGTGTGCATCATATCATGGAAGATAGTGGTCATTTCTCTTTGATAAGTTGCCCCTGCATTCTTCAACCTGAAAGGCATGACATTCTAGCAAAAGGTTCCCCATGGACATGTGAATGCACTTTTCTCTTGATCATCTGGTGCTATCTTGATTTGGTTGTAGCCGGAGAAACCATCCATTATTGATAACATGGCATGCCATGTGGTTAATTCCACAATGATATCGATGTTGGGTAAGGGAAAATCATCCTTAGGACATGCCTTATTCAATTCTCTGAAATCTGTACATATTCTGATGCTATTATCCAGCTTTGATATAGGTGTAATATTTCATATCCATTCGGCATAATCAATAGACCTAATGAATCCTGCATCCAATAACTTCTTCAGCTCGGCTTTTACCATCAATGTGATATGTGGATGCATCTTTCTTAATTTTTTTTTTACAGGTTTGATTCTAGTAGGCAAAGACAAATGATGCATTAAAATATTTGGGTCTAAACCTGGCATATCGGAGTATGACCAAGCAAAGTTAATTCTTCTTTCTTCAAAGAATTTGATAAATTCAAGTCTTTCTTATTCTGTCATAGATTCTACCAGATGTAAAATCTTTGCTCTTTCTTCTGTGCCAATGTTTACAGACTGTGTAGGTTCCACCACAACTGATCATCTTTCATGATAATGTTTTGGAAGGGTGTCAAATCTCCCATCTAACAGTGCCTTAGAGAGGTTTTTAACCATCTGATGCATTCTTTATTTTTCTTTCTTCAAGATCTAATGCTGCCATAGAATGGTTTTCACCATTAGATCCATTTTTCTTGTGTTCTATTTTGCAATTGGAAGATTTGACACCCTCCTATCAAACCACGTTGTTATGAGATTTATGGATAGAACTTGTATTAGGTTCGTCACAACAAAGGAAATTTATGATAGCATCACCATTTGCAAAGATGGGTACATTTATAGGTTCAATGGGTTCCCAGTCAATAAGTTCGAGATGGACTAAGGGCAGGAAGTCATCGGATTAACTTGGCTCAATGGCGGTAAGGGTTCGAATAGTTATGTCATCAGAGTTGTCATTAGGGATGTCGAGGTTAATGATGTTACTTTCCTTGAGATTATCTAGTTCACTCGATGTTTGTTCATCCTCACTTGAGTCATCAATATGTTGCAATTCTAATACAAGTGGTCTAGACCCTGAGCTCTGTCCCACCTCACGTGTAGGTGTATATTGTTTTATGACATCAATATGGACATCTGTGTAAGATACATTAGAATATAGATCCCATTCATATTCATTAGAATCTGTTTCAGAGCTATCTCTTACGTGGAGGATTCTTTCAACTGCCTTCTTAGTCATTTCTTGTTTTTCTTCTTCTGAGTAACCCAGTCATGTCTTATCCTTTGAATAAAGAGTAAGAGGTTGAATGGGTTCTATGATGCCTTCTTTCCTTTTTCCAATAGGTCCCTATCCTTCATAACCCAGTTTTTCTAAAATATCCTTTCCTTTGCCATACTTATCTATCTTGATGCTGATGTTTTTTTATGTTGATGTTTCTTCATCTTTGTACAACCAATCGAGGATAGCTTTGTCTTATGATTCATCCTCTATAGTACCGGATTTCACAAATCTTTCCTCTAGAACCATGGCAGGTTGTGATGGTTATCATTTTAGCATTGATGGTTGTCCATATGACTTTGGAGATGGCATCAATTGTGAAATATTAAGAGACTTCTCAATAGAATATTGTCCCATGCCTTTGTCTATTAGCTGGACCTTTTCTTGGAATTTCTGTGATAGAGAATTTACAGGATCCTTATTGTCTGTTAATGTAGATTCAACAGCACTTGTATCTTTTTATTTATCCTTTTTTCTCCACCCACTTGGATGTAATGTTTGGATTTTTTTCACCATCTGATGAATTTGAAGTGCATGCTTCCCTATTGTGAGGCACAAAGGTGTCTTGAGAAGTTTTGAGTGTGTTACAATGTTAAGGATTGTTATAATTTGCTGATATAGTCACCTCTTGTCCATTAACTAGAAATTTCAAACACTGGTGATAGGTCGAAGGTATTGCCTACATTTCATGAATCCACAGATGTCCTAAGAGTATATTGTAGGTTAACTATTTTTCTAGTACTTGGCATGCTATATTTTTCACTATTGGTCCCACTTGAATGGGCAACACAATCAGTCCTTTATAAGATCTCTCTTCTTCATCATAAGCCTTTATTGTCATTTTTCTTCGGGCATCAATAGCATTATCTGAATACCCTAGTGCACAAATTAAATTTAAAGTACATATATTTAAACCAGCTCCCCCATCTATTAGGACTCTTAAAACACAATGTTTTTGGATCAAAACCTCAATATGGAGGGTGTTGTTATTTGTATGATTAAGTGACACATCATCTTGTTCAGAGAATGATAGACAGTGTGGTGTGGTCAAATGTACCACCATATCCTGGAATTGACAAACATCTAGGTTGTTGGGTACGGTGGTGGCAACAAGTGCTTTTTCTAAAACCTCCTTATGGGATGGTGATAGTTTAAGGAATTCAAGTATTGATATTTGCACTGGTATTTTATGAAGTTGGTTGACAATGTTGTAATGACTTGGAGGTGGAGTGGTGTTTTTAGGTGCAACTCCCATCAAAATTACCTTGGATTGCCCCCTTGTCATTACATTAACCGGTTGATAGTCTTGTCTTTCTCTTATTTTTAAAAGATTTATCATCATTGTCGGATATCTGTATGCTCGGGATTAAATCTAGTGGTATAATGTCATTGGTTTTTTTGTTATCAATGTCATTACCAGTGACAGTATCACTTTCTACTTCAGAAAAAAAAAAGATCATGCTATCATAAATGTGATTGACAATTTTACCTTTACTATTTGTAGAAGATGACTCTACCTTGTCGTAATTTGGTAAAGGGTCTTTAAAGGCTGTATGATCATTGTTGATTTTATGTTCCTCTACGTATAACTTTTTGTTGTCAATCAGATCTTGGACTATATGTTTTAATTCCATGCAATCATTTGTCTTGTGTCCTTTATTGGTATGGAAGTTACAATAATCTGCATCATTCCACCATGGTGGTTTGACTTTTGGATCCCAAAATTGTGCTTCTCGTGTAGTGATAAGACCACTTGCAACAAGTTCCCTCATTGTTGATTCCAGTGTTTGGCCTAATGGTGTGAATCTACGTTGGTTTGATGATTTTTGATATGTTTGTGGTTTTGATTCTCCATTGTTTCATTATTGTTTTGATTGATATTTCACTTGATGTTTTGGTCACTGTTTTGGTTTGTCTTTGCAGTAGAGGCTGTCAAGTTAAAAATTGGCTTTGCATTTTGTAAGTCATTTGCATTTTCATTGATCCAATCATTTCTATTCTTTTGCTAGAATTTAGGTTTGTCATTCTTGATATATTGATTTGAGGAGTTAGTGTTGTTTGATTTTTCATTGTAGTGTTTGATCACCCCTCGTTTGACCAAAGCGTCTTCGATTTTAAGGCCATTTTCAATCGCTTTTTTTAATGTTGGAGGACATTGTTATTCGAGCCTATAGCTCATCTTTTCAGTCACGTTGTCAATGAATAACTCCATTTTCTCTTCCTTAGGTATGGAGCGAGGATACCTAGAAAATATTCTTCACCATCGCTATAAAAAGGACAGGAATGTCTTACCTTTATTTTGCTTCATGTTATAGTGGTCCTTTATTGTGACGTCATGTTGGATGTTAAAAGAATATTGTAATATGAACCTATTGACGAGCTCTTCGAAAGTTCATATTCCTGGTTGTAGTTTGGAAAACCATTCCATACAATGACCTCCTAAGCTTCCTGGGAATAACCTCATTAGGTAAGTTTCTTCCTACACAAAATCTAAGCTCATGGTTCTGAATTCCCTTACATGGTCGATTGGGTCTGTCTTACCATTATATTTGTCATATTTTGGTAATTCGTAGTGTCTAGGGAATGGTATCATATCCACAGTTGGGTCAAAAGGATAAGGACAAATGTCCTATAATGCATACCTTTTCGTGTTTCCCTTTTGCATATCTTTAATTTTTTGTTGCAAGTTTTTCATTTTTTGTGTTAGGGCCACAACTTGATCTGTGTTTGGCGTATGTTGTGTGCGTTTTGGTGTTTTAGTTTCATTTTCTCTAGGTTTTTCCTTTAATCGATTGACATCGAAATCTTTTGGAAGTTTGGCACCTAATTCAACTAGCATTAAGAGATCGTTTTCCATGTCTTGCTCTAATATCTTTTCAATAAATTTATGGAATTTTGGATCCTGTTGGGCTGTTTGTACGTCTTCTGCTGTTATTTCATTCTTGTCATTTTGATGTAAGCTATTCCAAGGATTTTCTTCTGCCATGATGTTTGATGTTTCAAGTTCTTTTTCTAAGAGTCTTTGTCTTTGTAACCTTGTGAAGATTGGCATACAAGTGTTTGTTTTTCCCACTAAACTTTTGATCTTATATGCTTTGATGAGTATCCAGTGAATTTTAACAAAGTCAAATAGGATGATATATCCTATTGATAAAACTAGGTTAAAATTTTGATTAATATGCCTTCTTTCGTGATAGTAGGATGATAATATCCTAACGGAGAAACTTAGCCTAATAACCAAGATTTTGGTTTGATTTGTTTGACACTTTATAGTTTGCAAGATCTGGGTTCTAGTTTAAAAGAATGTTAACTTGTAGGAACCTATCTATTTTTGGTTTCTAGACACTGTCTGTATTGAAAAAAATACTTCTAGTTGATAAAAATCTGAGTTTTAGATGTTAACCAATCTAACAGATGTGTTTGGAAGCTCTCTATTTTTCTTCTTTTTGGAAGTGCTAAAATAGAGTGTAGAAGCGCTAAAAAAGACTGTGCAAGCACTATTTTATAAGCACTAAAACAAAGTGTGGAAGCATTATGACAATTTTCTGAAGCGCTATTTTGCAGAAGTGCTAAAACAGAGGTCAGAAGCGCTGAAACAGAGGGTGTAAGCACTACTTTGGATTCAGAAGCACTAAAATAGACCTCAGAAGAGCTAAAACAAACCTTAGAAGCACTAAGATAGAATGTGGAAGTGCTACTTTGGGTTTCAAAGGTTTTGTCTGATTTTTCTACTTGTGAAGAGATTGATTTTCGAGAATTTTGATTTTGGCAAGATATCTCCACTAGTATTTTTCTGATGTTGGATGACAAGCCTAATGATTCTAATGTTTTCTCTATTGTAAAAATTAATCGGGTCTATCAGAATATTCTATCATTGGTTGCGGGATGGAAGACTGACGAATAGTTTGACTACGATTATGATATTGTGACAAAGCTCTTCTTTGGGAAATGGCTTGTGAATAGAGAGGATCTAAAGCATAATCATCAATATATCCTTGGGAAAAATCGTGAAATCTATGGATGAAATTTCTATGGCGAAGCAAGATTTTTCTACTTTGATACAAGAAACGTCTTCTTTCCTAAAGGTTTTTGTAACTAAGTTGTTTCTTTGGTTTATTGACTCTTGTTTTGAGGGATTTCTTGACAAACTTTGTGGATTTCCAATCTCAAATCATAAATTTTACTAGGTGGTTTTGTTTGACTCTTTTTTGGTGTTTTTCTGGATGATCCTTATTTGCATTTTTTATTTTGAGAACACAGCAAGCAATTGTAGAACAGTTGTTTTTAATTCTAGAATCTAAAAAAATAGTGTATGTTCTAAGAACCATGCATGGTTCTATTTTCACTGGTTTCTTTAACAACAAGGCACTTCAGACAGACTCACTCTTAAGGTCAAAAAGGTCATCGTTATACTAACCAACCCACATCTTAAAATTGTGTTGACTCACACAGCCGTGTCACCCCCTAGAGGGCACCCGTGTTTTCATCATTTCCAAGCGCGTACTCAAAGTTGGATTTCTCATCCCTTGAGAAAACGGTCCTTGGAAATTATAAGGTGAGTGTCTTGGGGGCAGATTCTTCCCTCCCCTCACTGCAAGTATTACAATGTCGGGTTACTGACTCAGCTGGATACTACACTATGGTTCTTAGATAGGGTTTACGTGTGGTGTGGTAAATGATAAACTCCCTCTAGAGACCTCCAAATCTTTAGAACAAATATTTTAGGGATGGTTATCTTGCACACTACCGTCGAGTTGTAATTTCATCAACAAATCGCATTTGTTTAGAGTGGGTTGGAATCCTTGGCTTTAAGCATTCCCACTTAGGTCATTCCCGTAGGGTGAGTAATTTTTCCCACTACGGCAAGCCTTCTAAAGGTTTTAACAAAAGCATAAAATTGCATGAAAAGGAAAGGGTGAGTCTGGCACTTTGATCACCCAGTTAAGGGGAGAGCATAAGCCTATTCACCACACAAGCACAACAAATAATGATTTATTTTAAGCCCAAAAGACAATGTACCAATCTAAGTGAAGATGTTGCTTCACAAAATCAGGCTACTTTATTTAACTAATGCAAAATCGTATGATGACTATCCTAGGATTGGTATATGGGTAAGTGCACCAAGATGGTTCCCCAAAAGGGGACTTAAGTCGACATCTTTTTTCTGAAATCAGCAAAAACTGACCTTGGATGTGAAATTGAGGATACTTAGACTCAAAATTTTGAGATGGAACAAAAAGAAGGATTCAAGTGCTCTGAGTCTACTTTCTAAACTACTAATTTATTCTGAAAATTATTGAGATTAAGGGGTTCAAATGAGGGACGTACACAAATTGGTGTTGTTTTTGTCAGAAAAACATAACATAGCAACTCTTGTACGACCCTCGTACAGTGAACTTTTTTTAAGTATTTTTAAAATCGCAATGGTCGGAAGTTAGCTAACAGTATGTAGTTGATGCACAATTTTTCTAATAATTTTTTAATGAATATTTGATTTTTTACTAATTTGCGAAGTGGACATATCCTGAAAATAGAATTTTGGCCGTGCTACCCCTACAAATTTTGGAAACTAATTGATTTTTTTTTTTATAATTTTTTAATTTTGTAGAATGGAGTCTAGTTTCTAAAAATGTAATTTATTTGAAAAATTGATGAACGGTTAATTTATAACGAAAAAAATACTAAACATTGCTTTTTGGCAAAAAAAAGACATACAGATAAAATAAATTATGGATGAAAGACTTAACATTTTCAGAAAGTGAAAAAAATTACATCGTTGGATAGCTAAGAGATAACCCAACATTACCCATGTGCTCGATTTTTTTGATATTGAACCACGTGCAATCCTGACGGTGAGCACGAACTCGATTATGAGAAATATGATGGATTTTTTAAAAACACGTCTCTGGTCATTGGGAATGCCCTCCAAACCTTTGGGTTGGAATTCCAAGGCAATACCAAGCTTAAAGTTTGGTAATTCTCAAAGCAAGATATAACGTGAGTGCGCTATAACAAGAGCACGTTATAACATGCTCACGTTATATCTCACTTTCACATGGTTCTTGCTTCTGCGGGGTACATGTCTACTAACCCATATAACGCGCTCGCGTTATGTCTTACTTTATGTTAAATGCAAATATATTAATGTATGCTAATATATTTTTATGTACATGTATGTATGTATGCTTGTATGGATGTAAGATTATATGTACAAATGTATTATGCTTGTATGTATGCATTTATGTATGTCTTTAGACAAAGGGAGAATTTAGAGAGAGTCTAGAGAGATGGAAAGGGGGTCAAAGTGAGAGTTTAAGAGAGAGGGAGTAGGAGAGAAGGGGTTGGATTGAGGGGGACTTAGCTAGGTAGGGTGGGAGGGATAGAGGGAGGGAGAGAGAGAGAGAGAGGGGGGGGCTCAGAGAGAGAGAATTGATCGAGAGGGAGAGAGAGAGAGGGGGGGTGGGAGAGAGAGAGAGAGAGAGAGACAAAGAGAAAGAGAGGGTTATGTAGGTAGGGTGTGTAAGGGAGAGACTTGAGAGTGTGACAGGGAGAGACTTGAGAGATAGGTAGTGAGAGGGAGTGTGAGAGAGAGGGAGTGAGAGAGGGTGGTAGGGATTGATTGAATGAGAGGTATGCAAAAAGAGGGAGATGGTAGATAGAGACAATTAGAGAGGGTGGGAGGGAGGGAAGGAGGGGGAGGTGAGATTTATAGATAGAGATAAAGTGATAGGGGTTGAGGGATTAGGATGGAGGACCTATAGGGTTGATGGTTTCTAGGGTAGCAGGGTTTAAGGTTTGAGGGTTGATGGAATAGGTTTGATGGTAGAGGGTATTTGGTTGAGGGTATAGGGTAGAAGGTTTAAGGTTTAAGCGTTTAGGGTTGAAGGGTTTGGGGTTAAGGGTTTAGGGTTAAGGGTTTACTTGGCTGAGGGTAGAGGGTTTAGGGTATAGTTTTGAGGGTATATGGTTGAAGGATTAGGTTCAGGGTCCAATGTAAGGGGTAGAGGGTTTAGGGTTTAAGGATTGAGGATTGAGGGATTAAGGGTTGAGGGTTGAGAATTGAGGGTTGAGTGTTTAATGTATAGGGTAAAGGGTAGAGGGTTTAAGGGTTGAGGGTTGAAGATTGAGGATTTAAGGTATAAGGTCGAGGGATTAGGGTTGAGGGTCCAATATATAGGGTAGAGGTTATAGGGGTTGAGAGATTAAGGGTTGAGGGATTAGGGTTTAGGGTAGAGAGTATTGGGTTGATGGTAGAGGTTAGAGGGTAGAGGGTAAA